>JAMKQA010009065.1:0-12957 GCA_024699735.1 Posidonia australis | reverse complement strand
GACTCGGATCTCCGCCGGACTTAATGGAGACTCGAGGAAAGGGATAGATGGTTGGTCCTAGGATACAAGGAACCAACGACTCGGATCTCCTCCGTATTTAAAGGAGACACGAGGAAAGGGATAGATGGTTGGTCCGAGGATACGAGGAACCAATGGCTCGGATCTCCACTGGATTAGGGGAGTCTCGAGGAAGGATGAATGGCTGGTCCTAGGTTACAAGGAACCAACGACTCGGATCTCCTCCGGACTAAAAGGAGACACAAGGAACGGGATAAATGATAGGTCCTAGGATACAAGGAACAACCGACACTGATCTCCTCCGGACATAACGGAGACAAGAGGACAAAATTGATGGTTAGTCCAAGGATACAAGGAACCAACGACTTGGATCTCCTCCAGAGTTAAAGGAGACAAGAGGAAAGGGATAAGTGGTTGGTCCTAGGATACATGGAACCAAAGACTCGGATCTCCTTCGGACCAGAGTAGTCTAGATAAAGGAAAGAAGGTTGGTTCTAGGATATAAGAAACCAACGACTCGAATATCCTCCGGACCTAATGGAGACACGAGGAAAGGGTTAAATGGTTGATCCTTGTATACAAGGAACCAACGACTTGGATCTCCTCTGGACGTAATGGAGACACGAGGAAAGAATAGATGGTTGGTCCTAGGATACAAGGAACCAACGACTAAAATCTCTTCTGGACTTAAAGGAGACACGAGGAAAGAGATAGATGGTTGCTACTAGGATACAAGGAACCAACGACTCGGATCTCCTTCAAACTTAAAGGAGACTCGAGGAAAGGGATAGATGGTTGGTCCTTAGATACAAGGAACCAACGACTCGGATCTCCTCCGGACTTAAAGGAGACACGAAGAACGGATAGATGGTTGGTCCTAGGATACTAGGAACCTACGACTCGGATCTATTCCAGACTTAAAGGAGACACGAGGAAAGGGATAAGTGGTTGAACCTTGGATACAAGAAACCAATGACTCGGATCTCCTCCAGACTTAATGGAGAAACGAGGAACGGGATAAATGGTTGGTCCTAGGATACATGGAACCAACGACTCGGATTTCCTTCGGACCAGAGGAGTCTCGTGAAAGGAAAGACGGTTGGTCCTAGGATATAAGGAACCAACGACTCAGATCTCCTCCGGACATAAAGTAATCAAGTGGAAAGGGATAAATGTTTGGTCGTAGGATACATGGAACCAACGACTCGGATCTCCTCCAGACTTAAAGGAGACACGAGGAAAGAATAGATGGTTAGTCCTAAGATACAAGGAACCAACGACTCGGATCTCCTCCGAACATAAAGGAGACTCGAGTAAAGGGTTAAATGATTGGTCCTATGATACAAGGAACCAACGACTCGAATCTCCTCCAAACATAAAGGAGACTCGAGTAAAGGGTTAAATGGTTGGTCCTATGATACAAGGAACCAACGATTCGGTTCTCCTTCGGACTTAAAGGTGACACGAGGAAAGAATTGATGGTTGGTCCTAGGAAACAAGGAACCAACGACTTCAATCTCCTCCGGACTTAAAGGAGACACGAGGAAAGTGGTAAATGGTTGGTCCAAGGATACAAGGAACCAATGACTCGGATCTCCTCTGGACTTAACGGAGACTCGAGGAAAGGGATAGATGGTTGGTCCTATGATACAAGGAACCAACGACTCGGATCTCCTCCGTATTTAAAGGAGACACGAGGAAAGGGATAGATGGTTGGTCCGAGGATACGAGGAACCAACGGCTCGGATCTCCACTGGGTTAGGGGAGTCTCGAGGAAGGATGGATGGCTGGTCCTAGGTTACAAGGAACCAACGACTCGGATCTCCTCCGGACTAAACGGAGACACAAGGAACGGGATAAATGATAGGTCCAAGGATACAAGGAACAACCGACACTGATCTCCTCCGGACATAACGGAGACAAGAGGACAGAATTGATGGTTGGTCCAAGGATACAAGGAACCAACGACTTGGATCTCCTCCAGAGTTAAAGGAGACAGGAGGAAAGGGATAAGTGGTTGGTCCTAGGATACATGGAACCAAAGACTCGGATCTCCTTCGGACCAGAGTAGTCTATATAATGGAAAGAAGGTTGGTTCAAGGATATAAGAAACCAACGACTCGAATATCCTCCGGACCTAATGGAGACACGAGGAAAGGGTTAAATGGTTGATCCTTGGATACATGGAACCAACGACTTGGATCACCTCTGGACGTAAAGGAGACACGAGGAAGGAATAGATGGTTGGTCCTAGGATACAAGGAACCAACGACTAAAATCTCTTCTGGACTTAAAGGAGACACGAGGAAAGGGATAGATGGTTGCTACTAGGATAAAGGAACCAACGACTCGGATCTCCTTCGAACTTATAGGAGACTCGAGGAAAGGGATAGATGGTTGGTCCTTGGATACAAGGAACCAACGACTCGGATCTCCTCCGGACTTAAAGGAGACATGAAGAAAGGATAGATGGTTGGTCCTAGGATACTAGGAACCTACGACTCGGATCTATTCCAGACTTAAAGGAGACACGAGGAAAGGGATAAGTGGTTGAACCTTGGATACAAGAAACCAATGACTCGGATCTCCTCCAGACTTAATGGAGAAACGAGGAACGGGATAAATGGTTGGTCCTAGGATACATGGAAACAACGACTCAGATCTCCTTCGGACCAGAGGAGTCTCGTGAAAGGAAAGACGGTTGGTCCTAGGATATAAGGAACCAACGACTCAGATCTCCTCCGGACTTAAAGTAAACAAGTGGAAAGGGATAAATGTTTGGTCGTAGGATTCATGGAACCAACGACTCGGATCTCCTCCAGACTTAAAGGAGACACGAGGAAAGAGTAGATGGTTGGTCCTAGGAAACAAGGAACCAATGACTTGGATCTCCTCTGAACTTAAAGGAGACACGAGGAAAGGGATAAACAGTCGGTCCTAGATATAAGGAACCAACGACTCGGATCTCCTCCGGTCTTAAGGGAGACACGAGGAAAGGGTTAGACTGTTGGTCCTAGTATATAGGGAACCAACGAATCGGATCTCCTCCGGACTTAAAGGCGTCATGAGGAAAGGATAGATGGTTGGTCCTAGAATACAAGGAACCAATGACTCGGATCTCCTCTGGACTTAATGGAGACACGAGGAAAGGGATAATTGGTAGATCCTAGGATATAAGGAACCAATGACTCGGATCTCCTCCGGAATAAAAGGAGACACATGGAAAGGGATAGATGGTTGGTCCTAGGATACAAGAAACCAACAACTCGGATCTCCTCCGGACTTAAAGGAGACACGAGGTAAGGCTAGATGGTAGGTCCTAGAATACTTGGAACCAACGACTCGGATCTCCTCCAGACTTAAAGGAGACACGAGGAAAGGGATAAATGGTTGATCCATGGATACATGAAACTAATGACTCGGATTTCCTCTTGACTATAAGGAGACACGAGAAAAGGGATAAATTGTTGGTCCTATGATAAAAGGAACCAATGACTCGGATCTCCTCTGGATTTAAATGAGACACGAGGAAAGGATAGATGGTTGTCCTAGGATACAAGGATCCAATGACTCGGATCTCCTCCGGACTTAAAGGAGACACGAGGAAAGGATAGATGGTTGCTCCTAGGATACAAGGAACAAACGACTCGGATCTCCTCTGGACTTAAAGGAGACATGAGGAAAGGATAGATGGTTGGTCCTAGGATAGATGGAACTAACGACTCGGATCTCCACTGGACTTAAATGAGACACGAGGAAAGGGATAGATGGTTGGTTCTAGGATACTAGGAACAAACGACTCGGATCTCCTCTAGACTTAAAGGAGACACGAGAAAAGAGATAGATGGTTTATCCTAAGATACTAGGAACCAACCACTCGGATCTCCTCCGGAGTTAAAGGAAACAAGAGGGAAGGACAAATGGTTGGTCCTAGAATATAAGGAACCAAGGACTCTGATCTCCTCCGGACTTAAAGGAGACACGAGGAAAGGGATAAATGGTTGATCCTAGGATAAAAGGAACCATTGACTCGGATCACCTCCAGACATAAAAGAGACACGAGGAAAGGGATAAATGGTTGGTCCTTGGATACATGGAAACAACGACTCGGATCTCCTTCGGACCAGAGGAGTCTAGATAATGGAAAGATGGTTGGTCCTAGGATTTAAGAAACCAACGACTCGAATCTCCTCCGGACCTAAAGGAGACACAAGGAAAGGGATAAATAGTAGGTCCTAGGATACATGGAACCAACGACTCGAATCTCCTCTGGACATAAAGGAGACATGAGGAAAGAATTGATAGTTGCCCCTTGGATAGAAGAAGCCAACGACTAGGATCTCCTCTAGACTTAAAGGAGACACGAGGAAAGAGATAAATGGTTGGTCCAAGCATACAGGGAACCAACGACTCGGATCTCCTCTGGACTTAAAGGAGACACGAGAAAAGGGATAGATGGTTGGTCCTAGGATAGAAGGAACCAACGACTCGGATCACCTCCGAACTTAAAGGAGACACGAGTAAAGGGATAAATGGTTGGTCCTAGGATACAAGGAACCAACGATTCGGTTCTCCTCCGGACTTAAAGGAGACACAAGGAAAGAATAGATGGTTGGTCCTAGGATACAAGGAACCAACGACTTGGATCTCCTACGGACTTAAAAGAGACACGAGGAAAGGGATAAATGGTTGGTCCAAAGATACACGGAACCAATGACTCGGATATCCTCTGAACTTAATGGAGACACGAGGAAAGGGATAGATGGTTGGTCCTAGGATACAAGGAACCAACGACTCGGATCTTCTCTACACTTAAAAGAGACACGAGGAAAGGGATAGATGGTCGGTCCTAGGATACGAGGAACCAACGACTCGGATCTCCTCTGAATTACGGGAGTCTCGAGGAAGGATGGATGGTTGGTCCTTAGTTACAAGGAACCAACGACTCGGATCTCCTCTGCACTTAAAGGAGACACATGGAAAGGGATAAATGGTTGATCCTAGGATACAAGGAACCAATGACTCGGATCTCCTCCGGACATAAAGGAGACACGAGGACAGAATTGAATGGTTGGTCCAAGGATACACGGAACAAACAACATGGATCTCCTCCAGACTTAAAAGAGGTAGGAGGAAAGGGATAAATGGTTGGTCCTAGGATACATGGAACCAATGATTCGGATCTCCTTCGGACCAGAGTAGTTTAGTTAAAGCAAAGACAGTTGGTTCTAGGTTATAAGGAACCAACGACTCGAATCTCCTCCAGAAATAAAGGAGACACAAGGAAAGGGATAAATGGTTGGTCCATGGATACATGGAACCAATGACTCGGATCTCCTCTAGACGTAAAGGAGACACGAGGAAAGAATAGATGGTTGGTCCTAGGTTACAAGGAACCAACGACACAGATCTCCTCCGAACTTGAAGGAGACACAAAGAAAGTGATAAATGGTTGGTCCTAGGATACAAGGAACCAACGACTCTTATCTCCATTGGACAAAAAGTAGACCCGAGGACAATATAGATAGTTGGTCCAAGGATACATGGAACCAACGACTTGGAACCCCTCCAAACTTAAAGGAGACACGAGGAAAGGGATAATTGGTTGGTCCTAGGATACGTGGAACCAACGACTCAGATCACCTCTGGACTTAAAGGAGACACAAGGAAAGGGATAGATGGTTAGTCCTAGGATACAAGGAACCAACGACTCGGATCTCCTCCGGAATTAATGGAGACACGAGAAAAGGGATAGATGGTTGGTCCTAGGATACAAGGAACCAACGACTCAGATCTCCTCCGGACTTAACGGAGACACGAGGAAGGGGATAAATGGTTGGTACTTGGATACAAGTAACCAACGACTCGGATCTCCTCTTGACTAAAAGGAGACACAAGAAAAGGGATAATTGGTTGGTTTGAGGATACAAGGAACTAACGACTTGGATATCCTCCAGATTTAATTGAGACACGAGGAAAGGATAGATGCTTGGTCCATGGATACAAGGAACCAACGACATGAATCTCGTCCGGACATGAAGGAGACACGAGGAAAGGATAGATGGTTGGTCTTGTGATACATGGAACCAATGACTAGGATCTCCTCCGAACTTAAAGGAGACACAAGGAAACGGATAGCTGGTTGGTCCAAGGATACAAGGAACCAATGACTCGGATCTCCCATGAACTTAAAGGGAACACGAGAAAAGGGATTGATGCTTGGTCTTAGGATACATGGAACTAACGACACAGATCTCCTTCAGACTTAAAGGAGACACGAGGAAAGGGATAGATGTTTGGTCCTAGGATACAAGGAACCGACTACTCGGATCTCCTCCTAATTAGGGGAGTCTCAAGGAAGGATGGAAGGTTGGTCCTAGGTTACAAGGAACCAACGACACAGATCTCCTCCGGACTTGAAGGAGACACAAAGAAAGTGATAAATGGTTGGTCCTAGGATACAAGGAACCAACGACTCTTATCTCCATTGGACAAAAAGTAGACCCGAGGACAATATAGATGGTTGGTCCAAGGATACATGGAACCAACGACTTGGAACCCCTCCAAACTTAAAGGAGACACGAGGAAAGGGATAATTGGTTGGTCCTAGGATACGTGGAACCAACGACTCAGATCACCTCTGGACTTAAAGGAGACACAAGGAAAGGGATAGATGGTTAGTCCTAGGATACAAGGAACCAACGACTCGGATCTCCTCCGGAATTAATGGAGACACGAGAAAAGGGATAGATGGTTGGTCCTAGGATACAAGGAACCAACGACTCAGATCTCCTCCGGACTTAACAGAGACACGAGGAAGGGGATAAATGGTTGGTACTTGGATACAAGTAACCAACGACTCGGATCTCCTCTTGACTAAAAGGAGACACAAGAAAAGGGATAATTGGTTGGTTTGAGGATACAAGGAACTAACGACTTGGATATCCTCCAGATTTAATTGAGACACGAGGAAAGGATAGATGCTTGGTCCATGGATACAAGGAACCAACGACATGAATCTCGTCCGGACATAAAGGAGACACGAGGAAAGGATAGATGGTTGGTCTTAGGATATATGGAAACAACGACTCGGATCTTCTCCGGACTTAAAGGAGACAAGAGGAATGGATAGATGGTTGGTCCTAGGATATAAGGAACTAATGACTCGGATCTCCTCCGGACATAACGGAGACACCTGGAAAGGGATAGATGGTTGGTACTTGGATACAAGGAACCAACGACACGGATCTCCTCTGAACTTAAAGGAGACACGAGGAAAGGGATAGATGGTTGGTCCTTGGATACAAGGAACCAAAGACTTAGATCTCCTCCAGACTTAAAGGAGACACAAAGAAAGGATAGATGGTTGGTCCTACGATACAAGGAACCTACTACTCGGATCTCCACCGGACTTAAAGGAGACACGAGGATAAGGATAAGTGGTTGATCCTAGGATACAAGGAACCAATGACTCGGATCTCCTCCAGAATTATTGGAGAAATGAGGAAAGGTTTAAATGGTTGGTCCTAGGATACATGGAACAACGACTCGGATCTCCTACGGACTTAAAGGAGACACGAGGAAAGGGATAGATGGTTGGTCCTAGGATACATGGAACCAACCACACGGATCTCCTCCAGACATGAAGGAGACACGAGGAGAGGGTTAGATGGTTGGTACTAGGATACAAGGAACCAACGACTCTGATCTCCTCTAGACTTAAAGGTGACACATGGAAAGGGATTGATGGTTGGTCCTAGGATACAAAGAACCAATGACTTGGATCTCCACCAGACTTAAAGGAGACACGAGGAATGGATAGATGGTTGGTCCTAGGATACAAGGACCCAACGACTCGGATGTCCTCTGGATTAGGGGAGTCTCGAGGAAGGATGGATGGTTGGTCCTAGCATACAAGGAACCAACGATTCGGATCTCCTCCGGACATAAAGGAGACACGAGGAAAGGGATAAATTGTTGGTCTTAGGATACAAGGAACCAACTACTCGGATCTCCTTTGTACATAAAGGTGACACGAGGACAGAATAGATGGTTGGTCCAAGGATACAAGCAACCAACGACTTGGATCTCCTCCACACTTAATGGAGACACGAGGAAAGGGTTAAATGGTTGGTCCTAGGATACATGGAACCAAAGACTCGAATCCCCTTCGGACCAGAGGAGTCTAGATAAAGGAAAGACAGTTGGCCCTACGATATAAGGAACCAACGAATCGAATCTCCTCTGGACCGAAATAGACACGAGGAAAGGGATAAATGGTAGGTCCTAGGATACATGGAACCAACGACTCGGATCTCATTCGGACAAAAAGGAGACACGAGTAATGAATAGATGGTTGGTCCTAGGATACAAGGTACCAACGACTTGGATCTCCTCTGGAAAAAGGAAACACGATTAAAGGGATAAATGGTTGGTCCTAGGATAAAAGGAACCAACGACTCAGATCTCCTACATACTTAAGGGAGACACGAGGAAAAGAATAGATGGTTGGACCAAGGATACAAGGAACCAACGACTCAGATCTTCTCTGGACTTAAAGGAGACACGAGAAAAAGGATAGATGGTTGGTCCTAGGATACAAGGAACCAACGACTCGGATCTCCTCCGAACTTAAAGCAGACATGAGTAAAGGGTTATATGGTTGGTCCTATGATACATGGAACCAACGACTCGGTTATCCTCCGGACTTAAAGGAGACAGGAGGAAAGAATTGATGGTAGGTCCTGGGATACAAGGAACCAACGACTTCAATCTCCTCCGGACTTAAAGGAGACACGAGGAAAGTGAGAAATGGTTGGTCCAAGGATACAAGGAGCCAACGACTCGGATCTCCGCCGGACTTAATGGAGACTCGAGGAAAGGGATAGATGGTTGGTCCTAGGATACTAGGAACCAACGGCTCAGATCTCCTCCGTATTTAAAGGAGACACGAGGAAAGGGATAGATGGTTGGTCCTAGGATACGAGGAACCAACGACTCGGATCTCCACTGGATTAGGGGAGTCTCGTGGAAGGATGGATGGTTGGTCCTAGGTTACAAGGAACCAACGACTCGAACCTCCTCCGGACTAAAAGGAGACACAAAGAAAGGGATAAATGATAGGTCCTAGGATACAAGGAACCAACGTCACAGATCTCCTCCGGACATAAAGGAGACATGAGGACAGAATTGATGGTTGGTCCAAGGATACAGGGAACCAACGACTTGGATCTCCTCCAGACTTAATGGTGACAGGAGGAAAGGGATAAGTGGTTGGTCCTAGGATACATGGAACCAAAGACTCGGATCTCCTTCGGACCAGTGTAGTCTAGATAAAGGAAAGACGGTTGGTTCTAGGATATAAGGAACCAACGACTCGAATCTCCTCCAGACCTAAAGGAGACACGCGAAAAGGGATAAATGGTTGGTCCTTGGATACATGGAACCAACGACTCGGATATCCTCCGGACATAAAGGAGACTCGAGGAAAGTGATAAATGGTTGGTCCTAGGAAAGAAGGAACCAACGACTCGGATCTCCTCCTGACTAAAAGGTGACACGAGAAAAGGGATAAATGGTTGGTCCTAAGATACAAGGAACCAACGACTCAGATCTCCTCTGGATTTAAATGAGACACGAGCAAAGGATTGATGGTTGTCCTAGGATACAAGGAACCAAAGACTCGGATCTCCTCTAGACTTAAAGGAGACACGAGGAAAGGATAGATGCTTGCTCCTAGGATACAAGGAACCAACGACTTGGATCTCCTCCGGACTTAAAGGAGACATGAGGAAGGGATAGATGGTTGGTCCCAGGATACATGGACTTAACGACTCGGATCTACTCCGGACTTAAAGGAGACACGAGGAAAGGGATAGATGGTTGGTCCTAGGATACACGGAACCAATGACTCGGATCTCCTCCAGACTTAACAGAGACACAAGGAAAGAATAGATGGTTGGTCCAAGGATACAAGGAACCAACGACTTTGATCTCCTCTGGACTTAAAGGAGACATGAGGATAGGGATAAATGGTTGGTCCTAGGATACAAGGAACCAATCACGCAAATCACCTCCTAACTTAAAAAAGACACGAGGAAAGCGATAGATGGTTAATCCTAGGATACAAGGAAACAACGACTCGGATCTCCTCTATACTTAAAGGAGGCACGAGAAAAGGGATAGATGGTTGGTCCTAGGATACAAGGAACCAACGACTCGGACCTCCTCTGGACATAATGGAGACACGAGGAAAGGGATAAATGGTTGGTCCTAGGAAACAAGGAACCAACGACTCGGATCTCCTCCTGACTAAAAGGAGACACGAGAAAAGGGATAAATGATTGGTCCTAGGATACAAGGAACCAACGACTCGGATCTCCTCCGGATTTAAATGAGACACGAGCAAAGGATAGATGGTTGTCCTAGGATACAAGGAACCAAAGACTAGGATCTCCTCTAGACTTAAAGGAGACACGAGGAAAGGATAGATGGTTGCTCCTAGGGTACAAGGAACCAACGACTCGGATCTCCTCCAGACTTAAAGGAGACATGAGGAAAGGTTAGATGGTTGGTCCTAGAATACATGGAACTAACGACTCGGATCTACTCCGGACTTAAAGGAGACACGAGGAAGGGGATACATGTTGGTCCTAGGATACACGGAACCAACGACTTCGATCTCCTCCAGACTTAAAGGAGACAGGGATAGATGGTTGGTCCTAGAATACAAGAAACCAACGACTCAGATCTCCGCCGGACTTAAAGGAGACACGAGGAAAAGGATAAATGGTTGATCCAAGGATACATGGAACCAATGACTCGGATCACCTCCGGACTTAAAGGAGACACGAGGAAAGGGATAAATGGTTGGTCCTAGGATACATGGAACCAAAGACTCGGATTTCCTTCGGACCAGAGGACTCTAGATAAAGGAAAGACGGTTGGTCCTAGGATATAAGGAACCAACGACTCGAATCTCCTCCGGACCTAATGGAGACGCGAGGAAAGGGATAAATGGTTGGTCCTAGGATACATGGAACCAACGACTCGGATCTCCTCCGAACGTAAAAGAGACACGAGGATAGAATAGATGGTTGGTGCTAGGATACAAGGAACCAACAACATGGATCTCCTCAGGACTTAAAGGAGACACGAGGAAAGGGATATAAGGTTGGTCCTGGTGTGACCATGCTGGTGGAACCCCTGGGCGCGGTTCACCAAACCTAACTCCGGTGTGCGGAAACACACTGGGAGGTCCGATACAGTCACGACGAAAATCCCCAGCGGAGTAGCTAGTTTTTGTGACCATGCCGGTGGAACCCCTGGGCGTAGTTCACCAAAACCTTACTCCAGTGTGTTGAAACACACTGGGAGGTCCGATATAGTCACGGTGAAAATGGTGAATCCAGAGGAAGAGACAAGACTCGAAAACACCAAAGGGAAGACAAAAGGATAAGGAAAGGAGTCGCCACCTAGTCTTTTAATGGAAAGACGAGGAAATCCAAGAAAAACACCAAAAAAGGCAGAAAGCAAACAAGATGCAATGATGCATGTGTGATCCGTGACCAATGGATAATGCAAGATGAATGCGGGCCAGAGAAAGGGTAAGGATTCTGGTTATGCATGGGGAAGGGGCTAGGCACCCCCATGCGCCCGAGAAAACTCAATCTTTCTAGGCTTCCTAGTGTCTATGATCTGCTAAATGTATGCTTGCTTATTCTATATGCTCATGCATGAATGTGACTGAAAACATGCCAAATCGAAGTCAAAGGGGAAAAAAAGTTAATCCGAGGGTCGAATGTAGGCATTGATAATGCCACTTTACTGTACGCCCTTGGGCGATGAGGAAAATCGTGAAATTCTCGAAAAGCGTCTCGCAAACAGTGGAAATCCGAGAAAATCAAAAAGGGGGAAATAATCCTTGTTTCGGGACCATGTCGGCTTTGCAAGCCTTTTACTATATGCCCTCGGGCGATGGAAAACCAAAGCAAGCGAAAATCGAGGAAAACCAAGGAAAATCCTGAAAAACGAGGTAAAGACTAAGCTTGGAACATAGCTAGAAAGCGTGCACCAAGCCAGGAAGAAAAGATGGAGAAAAACCGTGCAAAAAGATGTGAAAAGTATGCAAAATGCAAGCGTGTGTGCAAATCTGAAGAATCAGGGGGTTTTATACAAAAAAAACCAAAATCCGAGGAAAACTGGAGTCGAAAAGCTCAAATCATCGGGAAACACATGGGAAAACACATTCCATGCATGTATGATGAAATCTAGGGTCAAATATGCTCCCTAGTGCAAAATGAAGTTCTTTAGGGGCTAAAGTGCAATTTACCCACTAATGCATGCAATGCATGTCAAATCAGCACAAAATCAGGGTAAAATGCAAGGAAAACAACTCAGAAATGATTCAGAAAAGTTTCTGGGGCAAAATAGTCATTTCACCCCTGAAAACAGCAAATCAGCACAATAGAACAGAGTATAGGGGCTAAACTGCAAAATGCCCAGCAATCAAAGCATTCAGAAAAGTTCTGAAGAAAACAGAGGGCTAAAATGCAATTATCACCGAGATATCAGGCATTCAGAAGACTTTCAGCAAAACATGAGGTCTAAAATGCAAATTACCCAAGAAAGCAGGCTTCAGGAAAGTTTTTAAAGAAGTCTAGGGTGTTCCATGCAATTTAACCACAAATCAGTGCATTCAGTGAGGTTTCTGGAAAATACAGTGGGCTTCACGCAATTAAACCAGCTGAAAATGTGCATTCAGAAACATTTTTGTAAACATGAGGGCTTATGTGCAATTTTCACAAAGAAAATGAACTGTCAGAACACTTTTCATAAAGCGCAGGGTCTTTCATGCAATTTTCACAGAAAAATGAGCTTCCAGGAAGTTTTAAAGAAAGTGCAGGGTCCTTTTAGCAAAATATCTGAAGGAAAACATGT
>JAMKQA010009060.1:0-10831 GCA_024699735.1 Posidonia australis | reverse complement strand
TGCAGGGCATAAAATGTTGTCTTTCATGGACGGATTTTCTGGGTACAATCAGATCAGAATGGAAGAAGAGGATATGGAGAAGACGTCCTTCATCACTCCATGGGGAGTCTTCTGTTACAGAGTAATGCCATTTGGATTGAAGAATGCAGGCGCAACCTACCAGAGGGCCATGACAGCTTTGTTCCACGATCTCATGCATCAGGAGGTCGAAGTATATGTGGACGACATGATCACCAAATCCAAGGAGCCTGAGCACCATCTCACATGTTTGGAGAAACTATTTGAACGCCTGCGGAAGTACAAGCTCCGTTTAAACCCCAACAAGTGTGTATTCGGGGTATCCTCCGGAAAGTTGCTAGGCTACATCATCAGTCAGAGGGGAATTGAAGTGGACCCTCACAAGGCTAACGCTATCATTGACATGCCTCCTCCCACCACCGAGAAAGAAATTCGAGGTTTATTGGGCAGGCTACAATACATCAGTAGATTCATTGTGCAGCTTACACCTATATGTGAGCCCATATTCAAGCTGTTAAGGAAGAATGCTCAGACTTCTTGGAATGAGGAGTGCCAAGCTGCCTTCGACAAGATAAAGCAGTTGCTGGTGAAGCCCCCAGTTTTGGTGCCTCCCACGCCAGGACGCCCTCTGCTATTATATCTCTCCACAACGCAGCATTCCATGGGCGCAATTCTGGGGCAGCATGATGAATCAGGGCGTAAAAAGAAAGCCATTTATTACCTCAGCAAAAAGTTCGACAACTGCGAGGTTAAATATAGCCCAATAGAGAAAGTATGCCTATCTCTGGTGTGGGCCACCAAGCGCCTCCGGCATTATAGGATGGCGTACCCGATCCTCCTGTTATGTCAGCATGACCGTATCAAATACCTGTTCCAGAAGCCAGCTATGGTGGGCAGATGTGTTAAGTGGCAGGTGATGTTATCCTAATACAACATCACCTTTGTCACGCAAAAGTCAATGAAAGGACAAGCCATGGCAGATCATTTGGCCAACTTACCTTTGCCGGAATATCAACCCCTGCAGACCCAGTTCCCAGACAAGGACACCTTATTTGCAATAGGTGATGATGAGCCAGAGGGGCCTCAGAATGAGCGGCAATGGTGCCTCTATTTTGACGGTGCAGTCAACAAGCGAGGAAGAGGCATCGGTGCAGTTTTAGCAACGCCGCAGGGATAGCTTATTCCTCTTGCAAGAAAGCTGACATTTGAATGCACCAACAATGAAGCCAAGTACGAGGCCTGCATATTGGGCTTACAAATAGCCAAGGACCAAGGCGCCCAAGAGCTCCATGTGTATGGCGATGCCATGCTGGTTATTTCCCGAGTCAATGGTGACTGGAAGACAAAAGACCAGAAGCTGGTATTATACCATGAGCACTTGCTAAAACTGACTGAAGAATTTGAAGATGTCAGATTTTCCTTTATGAAGCGGGCCAAGAACGCATATGCAGATGCCCTAGCAACCTTGGCATCGTGGTTGTCGCTCCTAGAGGCGCAAGCCATAGACATCTCAATCACGAGCATTGAGCAGCCAGCACATTGTATGCATATCCAAGAGGCGCCATCATCTGCTGAATTACCGTGGTATAATGATATTAAAGCCTTTTTGGAGACTGGCAGCTTCCCTCCTAGCATTTCTGCTTCAGACAAGAAAACACTGGCACGATTGGCATCCAAATACATGTTTGGGGCCGGGCAATTATATAGAAGATCTTACAACCAGATGCTTCTCAGATGTGTGGACAAAAAGGAGGCAGATGAGCTAATGCTGAAAGTCCATGCAGGCACCTGCGGCCCACACATGAATGGGATCCTCCTGGCCAAGAAGATCATGCTGCAGGGGTACTTCTAGTCTACCATGGAAACAGATTGCTGCCATTTCGTCAGGAGTTGCCACAGCTGCCAAATACACGGCAATTTTATACACGCTCCCCCTCAGCAGCTGCATAACATGTCTTCCCCGTGGCCATTCTCTACTTGGGGCATTGATGTTATTGGGGCCATCCATCCTGCTGCATCCAACGGGCACCGTTGTATTCTGGTAGCCATTGACTATTTCACAAAGTAGGTCGAGGTGGCCTCCTACAAAACAGTCACAGCAGCAATCACAGAAAAGTTCATCAAGAACAACATTGTCGCTAGATATGGGGTTCCGTTTGCTATCATCTCAGACAATGGAACAAACTTCATAGCAAAGAGAGTTGAGGATTTCCTCCACAGTTGCAAAATCAAGCATCACAGATCCTCCCCCTATCGACCCGAGATGAATGGAGCAGTGGAGTCGGCTAACAAGAATCTAGTCAAGATCTTGAAAAAGATGGCCGAGACTCACAAAGATTGGCACAAGCAGCTGCCTTACGCACTATGGGCTTATAGAACCTCCATCCGGACCTCCACAGGAGCAACACCTTATTCCTTGGTGTACGGCATGGAAGCAGTCCTCCCTTTCGAAGTCGAGATTCCTTCGTTAAGGATCTTGAAAGAGGCGGAACTAGAGGAAGCTGAGTGGGTACAAGACCGCAATATTCAGCTGGACCTAATTGATGAACATAGACTGCAAGCCCTGCATCATGCCCAATGCTATCAAAAGAGAGTGGCCCGGGCATATCAAAAGAAGGTCCGTCTGAGACACTTTGAGCCAGGAGAGTTGGTCCTGCGTGCCATACATTTGCTAGACACATGGGGAAAATTTAGGCCCAACTGGCGTGGACCTTTTGTGGTCAAAGAAGCCCTGTCAGGGGGAGCAGTCATTCTAGAGGGCATGGACCATACGGAGCAATCAGAGCCCGTCAACGCCTCCTATTTAAAGAAGTACTATCAATGACTCTCAACCGATCCCAATGCCTTGCACCGTGAGTCATGCATCATTGCACAGCATAAATAATTCTTTGCATTCTTGTTCTTTTTCTTTTTGCACAGCATTATCATTGCCCAATGAGGAAAATTGGGAGCCTGCCTGCAGGATGTGTCAAGTCCTCCTCATATGCCACTACCCTAAGAGCTTAGGATGTGAGGGAGAGATTTCAGCGGAGTGGGCTATATGTGCAAATTCCCATGGGACCTATATCCCGTGAGGGAGATAAAATGTTAGGTCTAGAAAGAGAGTGAGCAGCAAAAAATACACAAGACCTAGGAGCAAAAAAAAATAAGGAGACAGAAGTAGTAGACAGAAGTCTAGCTCCACCGAGAGAGGCATGTGAACAACCTTACTCCTACCTTTTAGCTTGGAGAGGAGTAGAAGCATGCACTTACTAAGCCTATTTGATCCAAGGGATTAGCCACCCCTTCAACACAACAGAAGTAGCAGCCACCCTCCTCAGCGTAAGTGTTTGTTACCATCAAACAGGAGTAGGGTCTGTTTAGCATGCCCATGAGGGAGAAAAGAAAAATGAATCCTCAAAAGAATAGATATAGGACCCTAAACATTTGGCATGAAGCCCATAAATCTGAAGGAGAGCCACCAATAGCCTAAGTGCCTAGGTTAGTGTCACCTAAGTTGAGGGCACTGTCACCTCTTATAGCAGGCAAAACAGGCTGCCTTGGCGCTGAGGGCACCAATTAGTCATTTCTTTGCATTTGCACAGCACTATTTATTTTGTAAAGCATTATTTTTCACATCTCGACCAGGGGCATGCCAGCTGCCTTATGAGTCGTGTTAGCATTTAGCTAGAGTGCATTTTTAAGCATAATTGCAAAGCACCTTATTCGCATTTCGACCAGGGGCATGTCAGCTGCCCTATGAGTCGCATAAACATTTAGCATTGACGCTTTTTTAGTCAAAGCATATATTGCATTCGCTCTGCAAGGCATTTTTGCTCATATTTCGACCAGGGGCATGTCAGCTGCCTTATGGGTCGTAGTCTGAGCAAGCAGGCATTTAGCCAGGGGCATGACAGTCACTTCTTTTAAACAGAGGAGTTTGAAATCAGAAACATATTGATCCTGGTAGCAGATATGAACTTGCAAGAATCAGTAAACAATGTAAAGCAATATCAATATTATTATGTCCTATCAGGAGTACAAGCATCTAATCAATTTGAGGCCTCTTTGAGCTGCTAGCCTCCCTATTATCGCTGCCACCAAGCGGATCCTCTCTCAAGGGCCATGTCTCCCTGATCTCTGCTTCATACCTAGCTGTGCAGCCCGAGCCTTTGACGAAGGCAAAAAGAGAAGACCTGATGCCATCACGCATCAGTCGGGCCAACCCAGTAGTGGATGCATTAGAGCCCGCTACATGCTTTTTCAGCCTATCCAGGCAAGGGCTTTGCTTTATGGAATCCTGGCAGAAGCCGAACTGGCAAAGAACCCAGACGGGATGGTACTCCACACCTCTAGAAAATCCAGGGAGGACCACGAGTCGCATGTTCGTGGTGTTGAAGAAGGCAGTGAAGTTCTGTGATGCAGAAGATATGATGCGCCACGTCACAGAATCCGCATCGAGATTCCGCAACTTGTCACACAATTCAAGCACCCCCGAAAGCGATCTTGAGTGATGGGTGCGGCTGTAGGCCTCAAAAACCCAAGGCCGGGGACGTAGAATCTTCACCCCCATGTGAGCAGCAAACCAGACCTGGCAAAAGGAGTTATGGTTAATTAAAGCACAGCAGAATATTATTGATGGTCAGATGATCTGCTTACCTGCACCAGGCACCACATCCATAGAAGTGGCGAGAACGCCTCGAGGCCTAGTCCAAGCCTACAAAAGTCTCAGCTAGCAGAATCGGAGCCAGATCGATTTCGTGAGCCGTTACTGCCCAGGCTATCTCGGCCACCTCAATAGCCACAGTTGTCTGGCCGTGATTGAAAATTAGCTCCCCGAGGAAGCGCAGCACAAAGCAGAAGAGCCACAGAGGGTTCGAAGAGCGGGCACCAATGATGCTGTCGAAGTAATCCAGGCATATCATGGGAGTAGGACCATCCCGGCAGACAATGTTTTTCTCACATTCTTCCTTGAAGACACACGTGAGGCAGCTCACGACATGGACATAGCTGTCATGGCAGAAAAACACAGAGGGAGACAAAAATGGCGATAAGCCGTAGATGCGCCTGACCTCCTCCAAGGTAATGGTCATTTCCACCTACCCAAAGCGGAACACGGGCGAAGTTGGCTTCCAGAAACGGGCCATGGCACATAGCAAATGCCAATTAACCTCTACTTTGGCAATGCTGAGGAGAGAGGATGATATGCCCCAGGTCTTCAGTTGTTCTCGATCAGTACACGTCAATGCGTCAATCCAGCCGCGTAGAGCATCCAAGCAGAATTTTGGGGTCTCCATGGTTGGATAACTCTACAAGCATCAGCCATAGCAGTAAGAGATGCAGAAAAATTCAGTGGTATATGGCATGCAAAAATCAAGTGGGAAGGCATATAAAAATCCTGTTCGTAAGAGACAAAGTGCCAAGAATCAGCAGTAAAGTAAAGGAAAATCTGCAAGCAACGGGAAACAGAAAAAAAAATCTGCCGAGAAAATCTACCATATAGTCAACATGCACACTAACATGCGTAATCTGCAAGAGAAAAATCTGCAAGCTGGCGGCAATACAGAGAGCATACAGATAGCAAGGCAAAAAAAATCGGCTGTAAAAGAGAAAGAAAATCCACAGAATAGCATATATGCAGAGAAATTTTATGATATAGTACATAACCTGTAAAAGCTACCAAAGGCTAACAGAGAAAGCTTGCATAAAATCCAGCAGAATATAGCTATAGATGGGCATGCAAGGACATCTGCTGTAAAAAAATCTGCATAAGCAAAATCAGCATGAAGCAAAGCAACAGAGAAATGACAGTATGCCATACCATGGTACGTCCGTGCAGAGAAATAAGATTGCAGAATCAAGTCGAGGTCTGCTGTGTTTTTCTTCACGAGAGGCGGCGGCGTTTCTCGTAAAAAACGAGATTTTTATAGGGAAGCGGCAGGGATCTGTATCAGGAAAGGAAACAAAACTCGCCATTTCTAGGGACCCACCAATATGGCGCAGGAATCTACTTCACCTAGGCGGCGCACCACGATGGCGCACATAAGTGGCGCCCAGAAAAATAGAAATTCAGCAGCATCAATTCAGATTGTTTACCTCGCCAAAATCGGCGCCATTTGCTTAATCCAGCATAGAGTACCTGTTTGCATACAACCTGCACTTTCAAAAACCCCGAAGGGCACATCGCAAAATCCGAGGATATCTTATACATTTTCAAAATGTTACAGAATACAGCGTTTTTACAAAGTTTTCAGCAAAATTACAGGAAAAGATCACTCCTCCTCAGAGTCTTCCTCATCAGCCGCCGCCTTTTGGAAGTACTTAGCCAGTGTCTTGTTGCCCTCTAGAACAAGACGGCGTGACCACTGAGCAGCAGCGGCAGCCTGAGAACGAGGAGCAGAGATGAGAACCGCCTGGGTGACCTCGGTGTATGAACAGTCCTCCTCAGGCGCCTCCCTGGTGAAGTCCCCACTGGTGTCTACATTCGCCCTCTCGGCAAGGAAATCTTGATGCAAAAGCAAACATGTGTTAGAAATGAGATTTTTGAAAAAGAGATATAGTGGCAGTGGTACCGAAAAGGGAAAGCATACCCGGACAATGTTGTGCCAGCGTAGTTCCTGCAAAACAGCAGAAGTATCAGATATATTCAATATGGCAGTTTGTAAAATGAAAATCTTACCCGCTTCCGGCGGATGTCAGCATAGAAGGCTCCAAATTGCTCCTCGAAGACCTGTGCATTAAAGCAAATGTCAGATTGTCGTAATTCATGCAAAAGCAAAGAAAAGTAGAAATGGAAATTTTGTACCTGAGCCCAGCTGGACGCATACAACATCCTGCGCTGGCTATCCCGCACAGCTTCATCAAACAAGTACGGCTTCCCCACATGCCGGTACCAAGCAAGGTAGTCTGTATAGTTGACTTCTCGAAGGATGTGCCTGTCCTGAGAAGCCACGACAACTTCATGCCGGCGCCTAGCAGTCGAGCGAGTCATGGCCAGGAGGTCCATGTCAGCAGAAGGAGGGGCAGGAATGCAGAATACATCAGAGAACTGATGCCGCACATGCCCTGGGAGGTAGAGGGCCGACTTCTTCATGCAGTAAAATCTCACCTGTTTGTCCCTTAGAACGCAGCCAAAGTTCAAGGGAGCCCAGTCAAAGCCATCATATCGAGCAAATGGGCGTAGGTGAACCTATTACAGAAACAGAAATTGTAAGCAAAGAAAATACAACAAGCATGTAAAATTAAAGAAAAGGCGAGGGAAACTTACATCCTCGAGTTCTACCGGGTCCAGCAGATACCGATAGGACTCATAGCTAAACACCCCAGCAGCAGCCCGGTGGTCAGGCTCGACCCACTAGCGGGGAAGGGGCAGGAGCTCGTCCCACAGCCGGCCAAAGCAATGGCCTCTAGTAATGTGCTCCATAATCCAATACTGTAAATGCACAAGTCAGTGTTTCAAATATCAAGTATAAAAGAATTTTGTTTTAAAGCAAATACTTACAGTCAGCAGGGGGTACAGCCCCACATAAGAGCGGCGCCCGAGCTTGACCACATTGTCGAGCCCACAAACCAGCCAGGTATAGCTAGCACCAGCCCAGTCATAGTGATCCAGGTGCTTCAGGTTGGTCAGATACGCAATCCAGTCAGCATGGATACAGTAGGCCGACGAATCACAGAAGATCAAGGCTAGCAGCTCCAGCAGAAAGTGCCTCAGTACAAAATCTGCCTCCTCACTGCCAGGCTCGGGGTTGGGCCAGAACTTGTCACATTCCCTTAACCACCCCACTGTGATCATATGCTTCCCCCTAGGCGGCTTAGGAGGGACATGGCCTAGATGTGCAGGCGCAAGGTGGAAGCCATGGGTGGTCTCACCAATAATGGGCTCGTCACCAAAAGGAAGGCCCGTCAGCAGAGCCCACTGATCAGGCAGAACAGTCAGCTCACCAAAGGGAAAGTGGAAGGAGTGTGTCTCGAACCTCCACCTTTCCACCATGGCACGGAAGAAGTTGTAGTGGCCGTGAATGATGGGTAGGCGCAACAAACCACCAAACGGAGACTGGTGATGGAGAAAGTATTGCAGAAACTCCGGCAGACGGTGGAAGTGCTCGAGCATCGGACCCCAATGGCACCGCCTGATCCGGTTTGCATCCCCCTCCTGAAACATCAAACACATGTTTTGAGCCAG
Organism: Posidonia australis; assembly: GCA_024699735.1. Classification (NCBI taxonomy): domain Eukaryota; kingdom Viridiplantae; phylum Streptophyta; class Magnoliopsida; order Alismatales; family Posidoniaceae; genus Posidonia; species Posidonia australis. Next base: position 2,649 of record JAMKQA010009060.1, on the reverse strand, counting down.
GTCAGAAGCAAACAGCACAAAAGCAGAAGGCAGAAAGCAATTATAATGATCAAGGCAAGAAATTACCTTAAACTTGGGGCTCTCGCAGATATGACGGTCGCTCAATAGCCGCCCCTCGAAGTTTCCAGATTCCTGAAAATGCAAATGTCAGAAAATACCGGACTTAAATGTTCTTTTATTCAATTCAAGCTTACCTCAACAGGGATAGCGGGTGTCGAGCTACCAGAGGCCCGTGACCTCGAAGAACTGCCTCCTCGCCCGGAATGAGAACTAGAAGGCATATCCCCCGAAGACTGTGGAGTTCCCGCCTCGGGAATTGAATCATCCTACAAGAAAAGTCAAACAACAGCAATAAGCGCGATAAAATGCAAAGTGTCGAAATCAGAATGTGGCGTTGCAGTCATTGGTAAAATGGCAGAATATCGGGCATTATTTTAAAAAAAAAGCAGCAGCATATCGGCATTTGATAGTGATTTTGCAAAAATGACAGCTAAAGAGGAAAGAAAATATCAAGTAATTTTGATGCAGAATCAGAGAAATGTAAAATCAGAAATTAAGCAAGCAATGGCAGTATGTGCCTGATCCAGTGAGCCTCACAGTCAGCCCCCAACGTCGGAGTAGCCCGTCGAAGCATCACCGGCAGCCCGGAGCGCCGCAAGCAACCCGCGCTTCCCTTGGCATGCCTACACTCCCAAATCCAGCAGCCACCGTTGGAGCAGTCCGCCGGAGCCCAACTGCCGCGGCCAGCCATCGCGCCCGCAGCCCGAAAGCCACCAACCCGGGAGAGCCCTAGCCGTTGCTGCCCGCCGCCGCAACCCGCGCGGAAGGGGCCTGCCGCTCCAAGTCCGTCGAGGACCTCCAACCGTCAACCACTCGCAACGAAAAGGGCAAGGCATACAAGCAAAACAAAAAGGGAGAGGGATCGGAACTTACCCTCGCCGGCGAGCCACGGTCCAACCAATCTTGGAGCGTCTGATCCATGCCGCCGCCGCTGTCACCGCTGCACCCCGCACCACGTCGACGCGCCTCACGCGCGCACCAGCCAAGAGCACTCTCTCCGTGCACTCCACGCGTGCCGCCGCTGCAAGGACAGGAAACAAGCGTCGCCGCTGCAGGAGAAGAAGAAGAGGAAGATGCACCCTTTCGCGCGAAGAGAGAAGAGATGAAGAAGAGGAAGAGGCGCGGGTTTGGAAGAAGAAATTTTATTTCCTCCGTAAGGCTTATGCTTAATGCTTGGAAGGGAAATAAAATGCATCAATGTGACCAAGCAGCATGCAACTCTTTACACTACCATGCAGTCCCAAGCAGCAAAGAAGAGAAAGTTTGGCAGTTATGGCAGTTAGCTAGTGGGGCCCGCATGAGAAATAAGTCAAAGTGCAAAAATGCAAAATGGTCGTGGCAATTGCATTCCAACCCTTATCATTCCATAGCAAATATCAAGTACAGAATATACAGTGTCCAGCACATGGCTCACAAAATGCACCATGTGGGTAATTTGCAGAAAACCCCCTACATTTTGAAAAATTACAAATCAGTCCCAGAAGGATGCAGAAAGTTTGTTTTAGAGTAGACATTTGTCGATATGCAGCAGAATCTCAAATGTCACCGCACCGTCATAGTACAGCAGTCAAAAAGCAGCCTGATTGGGTAATTTGCAGTAAAGCCCAAAAGTTGTGGATATTTGCACATAAGTCCTCACCTTTGCAAGCATTTTGAAGAATCGCAGCAAATGAGGAATCTGAGCGTGCATCTCGACAAGAGTGCCAGCCTCCGCACCGCAACCTCAATAATCAATATATTGCAGTTCCTTCCAGGGGAATAATCCTGGAGTTATCGCCTTGCTTTGCGAGATCTCATCCTAAGCGGATAAGACCCTTCTGCCCTTTGGATTTCCGCAGGCGCGGGATCCAGCTTGCTTGACTTTGACCGGGCGGTCATTGTCCTTCGCCCCTTTGGATTTCTGCGGGCGCGGAATCTAGCTTGCGTGACTTTGACCGGGCGGTCATTGTCCATTGCCCCTTTGGATTTTCGCAGGCGCGGAATCCAGCTTGCTTGACTTTGACTGGGCGGTCATTGTCCTTTGCCCCTTTGGATTTCCACAGGCGTGGAATCCAGCTTGCTTGACTTTGACCGGGCGGTCATTGTCCTTCACCCCTTTGGATTTCCGCGGGCACAGAATCCAGCTTGCTTGACTTTGACCGGGCGGTCATTGTCATTTGCCCCTTCGGATTTCCGTGGGCGCGAAATCCAGCTTGCTTGACCTTGACTGGGCGGTCAAGGTCGTGTGCCCCCTTTTGGATCTTCGCGAGCGCGAAATCCGGCTTCTTGGCTTTGACCGGGCGGTCAAATGTCCTTTGCCTTTCCTAGGCTTTCCTTGGCTTTAACCGGGCAGTTAAAGTCCTTGGCTTCTCGGATTTCCTGGGGCAAGAAATCCCGTGGCTCGACCTTTTGACCCGATGGTCAAGGTCCTAGCCCTCTCTTGGATTTCCTGGGGCAGGAAATCCCGTGGCTCGACCTTTTGACCCGATGGTCAAGGTCCTAGCCCTCTCTTGGATTTCCTGGGGCAGGAAATCCCGTGGCTCGACCTTTTGACCGGATGGTCAAGGTCCTAGCCCTTTTCTTGGATTTCCCCAGGCAGGAAATCCAGTT
>JAMKQA010009056.1:0-10179 GCA_024699735.1 Posidonia australis | reverse complement strand
ATTTTAATTGGATTTTGTGGTTTATGGGTTTTATTTGTTAAATTAGGGTTTTATTGGATTTTTAAGTGGATTTTGACTGGATTAAGTGGGCTTAGGTTAATTTGTTGGATTTCAGGTTTAATTGGGTCAGGTGGGCTAGTGTGGACCTAAATGGGCTTGCGTGGGCTAGGGTTTTGGTGGTTGCAACCAGAGCATCAACTGGAGGAGCCTGCTGCTAAGTGACTTCAAAATCGGGGTGTCTACAGATGCCCCTCCCTGAGCGATGTCGAGGGAATCGAGACCGATGCTCAAGGTTGACAAGACACCCCACTTGAGTCCGCGAGAGAGTGGTATTTGATGTGGGGCCGTGAGCCACTTATTCGACGGATGCACCGAAAAGTCATGACTTGTGGCCCATGCAAAATGCAAATGCAAAGGATGACCCAGATGCCGGGTAATGCATGAAGATGCTGCTGAAAATGAGTGGGTAGCTCAGCTCTCGGAGGTGAGCGTGAGAGACTTCCCGACTTGCACCACAGTGTGCCCAGACAAGTCTATCAAACTCATTGGCCTGGGGCAAACCTGGAGAAATGACGGACCTTTCGGTCCAGGAGAATGCATGGCAAGATACCGGACTTGTCGACCGAGGACAGATTGATGACGGATGTCAAGGGGGGATCAGCCCAAAAGAAGGGGCACTGGATAAGACTATTAGACCTACAAGTTAAAGGATAAGGCATGGTAAGTTGACGGACCTACCGACCGGACAGTTTGGGTTATCAGCCCGAAAGTGAGTTGACGGACTCAATGCCGGATAGTTAGGGCTATCAGCCTGATGGCGAGTTGACAGACTCGTCACCGGATAGTTAGGGCTATCAGCCCGATGGTGAGTAGACGGACTCGACACCGGATAGTTAGGGTTATCAGCCAGATGGTGAGTTGACAGACTCGTCACCGGATAGTTAGGGCTATCAGCCCGAAGATGAATTTAGCACTACATCTAGAAAATACCAGATAGCGACTAACAAAGCAGGATAGCAAGAACAATAGCAGAGAAGCTACTAGTAATGACGAAAGGCAGGACACCGAATAAGTCCACCGAGAAGCAGCCGGTGATGGTTCAGAAAGCAGGATAGACGAACTAGTCAACTGAGAAGCAATCGGTGACAGTTCGAAAGGCAGTATACCGAATACGTCCACCGAAAAGCAGCCAGTGACGATTCGGAAAGCAGGATAGACAAATTATTCAACCGAGAAGCAATCAGTGACAGTTCGAGAGGCAGGATACCGAATAAATCCACTGAGAAGCAACAAGTGACGATTCGGAAAGCAAGATAGACGAACTAGTCAACCGAGAAGCAATCAGTGACAGTTCGAAAGGCAGGATATCGAAGACGTCCACCGAGAAGCAGCCGGTGACGGTTCGGAAAGCTGGATAGACGAACTAGTCAACCGAGAAGCAATCGGTGACAGTTCGAAAGGCAGGATACCAAATAAGTCCACCGAGAAGCAGCCGATGACGATTCGGAAAGCAAGATAGACGAACTAGTCAACCGAGAAGCAATCGGTGACAGTTCAAAAGGTAGGATACAGAATACGTCCAACGAGAAGTAGCCGGTGATTATTCGAAAAGCAGGATATACGAACTAGTCAACCGAGAAGCAATCGGTGATGGTTCGAGAAGCAGGATACCGAATACGTCCACGGAGAAGCAGCCGGAGACGATTCGGAAAGCAGGAAAGACGAACTAGTCAACCGATAAGCAATCGGTGACAGTTCAAAAGGCAGGATACCGAATACGTCCACCGAGATACAGCCGGTGACGATCTGAAAAGCAGGACAACGAATACGTCTACCGAGAAGCAGCCGGTGACGATTCAGAAAGCAGGATAAACGAACTAGTCAACCGAGAAGCAATCGGTGACGGTTCGAGAGGCAGGATATCGAATACGTCCACCAAGAAGTAGCCGGTGACGATTTGGAAAGCAGGATAGACGAACTAGTCAACCGGGAAGCAATCGGTGACAGTTCGAAAGGCAGGATACCGAAGACGACCACCGAGAAGCAGCCGGTGATGGTTCGGATTGTAGGATAGACAAACTATTCAACCGAGAAGCAATCGGTGACAGTTTGAAAGGCAGGATACCGAATACGTCCACCGAGAAGCAGCCGGTGACGATTCGAAAAGTAGGATAGACGAACTAGTCAACCGAGAAGCAATCAGTGACGGTTCGAGAGGCAGGATACCGAATACGTCTACCGAGAAGTAGCCGGTGACGATCCGAAACGCAGGAAAGACGAACTAGTCAACCGAGAAGCAATCGGTGACAGTTCAAAAGGCAGGATACCGAATACGTCCACCGAGATGCAGCCGGTGAAGATTCTGAAAGCCGGACAACGAATACGTCTACCGAGAAGCAGCTGGTGACGATTCAGAAAGAAGGATAAATGGACTAGTCAACCGAGAAGCAATCGGTGACGGTTCGAGAGGCGGGATACCGAATACGTCCACCGAGAAGCAGCCGGTGACGATTCGGAAAGCAGGATAGACGAACTAGTCAACCGAGAAGCAATCGGTGACAGTTCGAAAGGTAGGATACCGAATACGTCCACTGAGAAGCAGCCGATGACGATTCAGAAAGTAGGATAGACGAACTAGTCAACCGAGAAGCAATCAGTCACAGTTCGAAAGGCAGGATACCGAATACGTCCACCGAGAAGCAGTCGGTGATGGTTCAGAAAGAATGATAGACGAACTGGTCAACCGAGAAGCAATCGGTTACGGTTCGAAAAGTATGATACCGAATACGTCCACCGAGAAGCAGCCGACGACGATTCGAAAAGCCGGATAGACGAACGAGTCAACCAAGAAGCAATAGGTGACTGCTCGAAAGGCAGGATACCGAATACGTCCACCGAGAAGCAGCCAGTGACGGTTCGGAAAGCAGGATAGACGAACTAGTGAACCGAGAAGCAATCGGTGACAGTTTGAATGGTAGGATACCAAATACGTCCACCGAGAAGCTACCGGTGACGATTCGGAAAGCAAGATAGACGAACTAGTCAACCGAGAACCAATCGATGGCAGTTCGAAAGGCAACATACCGAATACGTCCACCGAGATGCTGTTGGTGATGATTCGGAAAGCAAGACAACGAATACATCTACCGAGAAGCAGCCAGTGATGATTCAGAAAGCAGGATAAACGAACTAGTCAAATGAGAAGCAATCGGTGATAGTTCTAGAGGCAGGATACCGAATACGTCCAATGAGAAGCAGCCGGTGACGATTCGGAAAGCAGGATAGAAAAACTAGTCAACCGACAAGCAATCGGTGACGGTTCGAGAGGCAGGATACCGAATACGTCCACCGAGAAGCAGCCAGTGACGATTCGGAATGTAGGATTGACGAACTAGTTAACCGAGAAGCAATCGGTGACAGTTCGAAAGGCAGGATACCGAATACGACAACTAAGATGCAGCCGGTGACAATTCGGAAAGCAGGACAACGAATACGTCTACCGAGAAGTAGCCGGTGACGATTCCGAAAGCAGGATAAACGAACTAATCAACCGAGAAGTAATCAGTGATAGTTCGAAAGGCAGGATACTGAATAGTTCCAACGAGAAGCAGCCGGTGACGATTCAGAAAGTAGGATAGACGAACTAGTCAACCGAGAAGCAATCGGTCATAGTTCGAAAGGCAGGATACCGAATACGTCCACTGAGAAGCAGCCGGTGACGGTTCGGAAAGAATGATAAAGGAACTAGTCAACCGAGAAGCAATCGGTTACGGCTCGAAAGGCAGGATACCGAATACGTCCAACGAGAAGCAGCCGGCGACGATTCGGAAAGCCGGATAGACGAACGAGTCAACCAAGAAGCAATCAGTGACAGTTCGAAATGCAGGATACCGAATACGTCCACCGATAAGCAGCCGGTGACGGTTCAGAAAGCAGGATAGATGAACTAGTGAATCGAGAAGCAATTGGTGACAGTTCGAAAGGCAGGATACCAAATACGTCCACCGAGAAGCAGCCGGTGACGAGTCGGAAAGCAAGATTGACGAACTAGTCAACCGAGAAGCAATCAGTGACAGTTCGAAAGGCAGGATACCGAATACGTCCACTGAGATGCTGCTGGTGATGATTCGGAAAGCAAGACAACGAATACGTCTACCGAGAAGTAGCCAGTGACGATTCAGAAAGCAGGATAAACGAACTAGTCAAACGAGAAGCAATCGGTGATGGTTCGAGAGGCAGGATACCGAATACGTCCAATGAGAAGCAGCCGGTGACGATTCGGAAAGCAGGATAGACAAACTAGTCAATCGACAAGCAATCGGTGACGGTTCGAGAGGTAGGATACCGAAAACGTCCACCGTGAAGCAGCCGGTGACGATTCGGAATGCAGGATAGACGAACTAGTTAACCGAGAAGTAATCAGTGACAGTTCGAAAGGCAGGATACCGAATACGACAACTGAGATGCAGCCGGTGACAATTCAGAAAGCAGGACAACGAATACGTCTACCGAGAAGCAGCCGGTGACGATTCTGAAAGCAGGATAAACGAACTAATCAACCGAGAAGCAATCGGTGACAGTTCGAAAGGCTGGATACCGAATACGTCCACCGAGAAGCAGCCGGTGATGATTCGGAAAGTAGGATAGATGAACTAGTCAACCGAGAAGCAATCGGTCACAGTTCGAAAGGCAGGATACCGAATACGTCCACCGAGAAGCAGCCGATGACAATTCGGAAAGTAGGATAGATGAACTAGTCAACCGAGAAGCAATCGGTCACAGTTCGAAAGGCAGGATACCGAATACGTCCACCGAGAAGCAGCCGGTGAGGATTCGAAAAGTGGGATAGACGAACTAGTCAACCGAGAAGCAATCAGTCACAGTTCGAAAGGCAGGATACCGAATACGTCCACCGAGAAGCAGCCGGTGACGGTTCGGAAAGAAATATAGACGAACTAGTCAACCGAGAAGCAATCGGTTATGGTTCGAAAGGCAGGATACCGAATACGTCCACCGAGAAGTAGTCGACGACGATTCGAAAAGCCGGATAGACGAACGAGTCAACCAAGAAGCAATCGGTGACAGTTCGAAAGGCAGGATACCGAATACGTCCACCGAGAAGCAGCCGGTGACGGTTCGGAAAGCATGATAGACGAACTATTGAATCGAGAAGCAATCAGTGACAGTTAAAAAGGCAGGATACCAAATACGTCCACCATGAAGCTGCCGGTGACGATTCGGAAAGCATGATTGATGAACTAGTCAACCGAGAAGCAATCGGTGATAGTTCGAAAGGCAGGATACCAAATACGTCCACCGAGATGCTGCTGGTGATGATTCGGAAAGCAGGACGACGAATACGTCTACCGAGAAGCTGCCAATGACGATTCAGAAAGCAGGATAAATGAACAAGTCAAACGAGAAGCAATCAGTGATGGTTCGAGAGGCAGGATACCGAATACGTCCAATGAGAAGCAGCCGGTGACGATTCGGAAAGCAGGATAGTCTAACTAGTCAACCGACAAGCAATCAGTGACGGTTCGAGAGGCAGGATACCGAATACGTCCACCGAGAAGCAGCCGATGACGATTCGGAATGCCGGATAGACGAACTAGTTAACTGAGAAGCAATCGGTGACAGTTCGAAAGGCAGGATACCGAATACGAAAACTATGATGCAGCTGGTGACAATTCAGAAAGTAGGACAACGAATACGTCTACCGAGAAGCACCAGGTGACGATTCAGAAAGCAGGATAAACGAACTAATCAACCGAGAAGCAATCGGTGACAGTTCGAAAGGTTGGATACCGAATATGTCCAAAGAGAAGTTGTCGGTGACAATTCAGAAAGCAGGATAGACGAACTAGTCAACCAAGAAGCAATAGGTGATGGTTTGAGAGGCCGGATACTGAATACGTCCACCGAGAAGCAATCGGTGACTGTTCAAAAGGCAGGATACCGAATACGTCCACCGAGATACAGCCGGAGACGAATTGAAAAGGAGGACAATGAATACGTCTACCGAGAAGTAGCCGGTGACGATTCAGAAAGCAGGATAAATGAACTAGTCAACCGAGAAGTAATCGGTGACAGTTCGAAAGGCAGGATACCGAATACGTCCACCGAGATGCAGCCGGTGACGATTCCGAAAGCTGGACAACGAATACGTCTATCGAGAAGCAACCGGTGACGATTCAGAAAGCAAGATAAAGGAACTAGTCAACCGAGAAGGAATCGGTGATGGTTCGAGAGGCAGGATACCGAATACGTCCACCGAGAAGCAGCCGAAGATGAATCGGAAAGCAGGAAAGACGAACTAGTCAACCGAGAAGCAATCAGTGACAGTTCAAAAGGCAGGATACCGAATACGTCCACCGAGATACAGCCGGTGACGATTTGAAAAGAAGGACAATGAAAACGTCTACCGATAAGCAGCCGGTGACGATTCTGAAAGCAGGATAAACGAACTAGTCAACCGTGAAGCAATCGTTGACAGTTCGAGAGGCAGGATATCGAATACGCCCACCGAGAAGCAGCCGGTGACGATTCGGAAAGCAGGATAGATGAACTAGTCAACCGAGAAGCAATCCGGGACAGTTCGAAAGGCAGGATACCGAAGACGACCACAAAGAAGCAGCCAGTGACGGTTCGGAATGCAGGATAGACGAACCATTCAATGGAGAAGCAATCAGTGACATTTTGAAAGGCAGGATACCGAATACATCCCCCGAGAAGCAGCCGGTGACGATTCGGAAAGCAGGATAGACGAACTAGTCAACCGAGAAGCAATCAATGAAGGTTCGAGAGGCAGGATACCGAATACGTCCACCGAGAAGCAGCCGGTGACGATTCGGAAAGCAGGAAAGACGAACTAGTCAACCAAGAAGCAATCGGTGACAGTTCAAAAGGCAGGATACCGAATACGTCCACCGAGATGCAGCCGGTGACGATTCGGAAAGCAGGACAACGAATACGTCTACCGAGAAGCAGCCGGTGACGATTCAGAAAGAAGGATAAACGAACTAGTCAACTGGGAAGCAATCGGTGACGGTTCGAGAGACAGGATACCGAATACGTCCACCGAGAAGCAGCCGGTGACGATTCGGAAAGCAGGATAGATGAACAAGTTTACCGAGAAGCAATCGGTGACAGTTTGAATGGCAGGATACCGAATACGTCTTCCGAGAAGCAGCCGTGACCATTCAGAAAGAAGGATAAACGAACTAGTCAATCGAGAAGAAATCGGTGACGGTTCGAGAGGCAGGATACCGAATACGTCCACCGAGAAGCAGTCGGTGACGATTTGGAATGCAGGATAGACGAACTAGTTAACCGAGAAGCAATCGGTGACAATTTGAAAGGCAGGATATCGAATACGACAACTGAGATGCAGCCGGTGACAATTTGGAAAGCAGGACACCGAATACGTCTACCGAGAAGCAGCCGGTGACGATTCTGAAAGCAGGATAAACGAACTAATCAACCGAGAAGCAATCGGTGACAGTTCGAAAGGCTGGATATCGAATACGTTCAACGAGAAGTTGCTAGTGACGATTCAGAAAGCAGGATAGACGAACTAGTCAACCGAGAAGCAATAGGTGATGGTTCGAGAGGCCGGATACCGAATACGTCCACTGAGAAGCAGTCAGTGACAATTCGGAAAGCAGGACAACGAATACGTCTACCGAGAAGTAGCCGGTGACGATTCGGAAAGCAAGAAAGACAAACTAGTCAACTGTGAACCCATCGGTGACAGTTCGAAAGGCAGGATACCGAATACGTCCACCGAGAAGCAGCCGGTGACAGTTTGGAAAGCAGGATAAATGAACTAATCAATCGAGAAGCAATCGGTGATAGTTCGAATGGTAGGATACCGAGTACGTCCACCGAGAAGCAGCCGTTGACAATTCGGAAAGCAGGATTGACGAACTAGTCAACCGAGAAGCAATCGGTGACAGTTCGATTGGCAGGATACCGAATACGTCCACTGAGAAGCAGCCGGTGACGACTTGGAAAGCAGGATGGAAGAACTAGTCAACCGAGAAGCAATCGGTGACAGTTCGAAAGGCAGGATACCAAATACGTCCACCGAGAAGCTGCCGGTGACGATTCAGAAAGCAAGATAGACGAACTAGTCAACCGAGAAGCAATCGGTGACAGTTTGAATGGCAGGATACCGAATACGTCCACCAAGAAGCAGCCGATAACGGTTCGGAAAGCACGATAGACGAACTAGTCAACCGAGAAGCAATCAGTGACGGTTCAAGAGGCAGGATACCGAATACGTCCACCGAGAAGCAGCTGGTGACGATTCGGAAAGTTGAATAGACAAACTAGTCAACCGAGAAGCAATCGGTGATAGTTCGAAAGACAGGATACCGAATACGTCCACCGGGATGCAGCCGGTGACGATTTGGAAAGCAGGACAACGAATACGTCTACCGAGAAGCAGCCGGTGACGATTCAGAAAGTAGGATAAACGAACTAGTCAACCAAGAAGCAGTCGGTGATGGTTCAAGAGGCAGGTTACCGAATCGGTCCATCGAGAAGCTGCCGGTGACGATTCGGAAAGCAGGATAGATGAACTAGTCAACCGAGAAACAATCAGTGACGGTTCCAGAGGCCGGATATAGAATAGGTACACCGAGAAGCAGCCGGTGACGATTCAGAAAGTAGAATAGACGAGCTAGTCAACTGGGAAGCAATCGGTGACAGTTCGAAAGGTAGGATACCGAATACGTCCACTGAGATACAGTCGGTGACGATTCAGAAAGCTGGATAGACGAACTAGTCAACCGAGAAGCAATCAGTGACAGTTCGAAAGGGTGGATACCGAGTACGTCCACCGAGAAGCTGCCGGTGACGATTCGGAAAGCAGGATAGACGAACTAGTGAACTGAGAAGCAATCAGTGACAGTTCGAATGGCAGGATACCAAATACGTCCACTGAGATGTTGCCGGTGACGATTTGGAAAGCAAGATAGACGAACTAGTCAACCGAGAAGTATTCGGTGACAGTTCGAAAGGCAAGAATCTGTATACGTCCACCGAGAAGTAGCCGGTGACGGTTCGGAAAGCAGGATAGACGAACTAGTGAACCGAGAAGCAATCGGTGACGTCAAAAGGCAGGTTACCAAATACGTCCACCGAGAAGCTACCGGTGACGATTCGGAAAGCAAGATAGACGAACTAGTCAACCGAGAAGCAATCGGTGACAGTTCGGAAGGCAGGATACCGAAGACGTCAATCGAGAAGCAGCCGATGACGGTTCGGAAGGCAGGATAGACGAACTAGTCAACCGAGAAGCAATCGGTGATAGTTCGAAAGGCAGGATACCGAAGACATCCACCGAGAAGCAGCCGGTAACGGTTCGGAAAGCAGGATCGACGAACTAGTCAACCGAGAAGCAATCGGTGGTAGTTCGAACAGCAGGATACCAAATACGTCCACCGAGAAGCTGGCGGTGACGATTCGGAAAGAAAGATAGACAAACTAGTCAACCGAGAAGCAATCAGTGACAATTCGAAGGCAGGATACCGAATACGTCCACCGAGAAGCAGCCGGTGATTATTCGGAAAGCAGGATAGACGAACTAGTCATCCGAGAAGCAATCGGTGACGGATCGAGAGGTAGGATACCGAATACGTCCACCGAGAAGCAGCCGGTCACGATTTGGAAAGCAGGATAGACGAACTAGTCAACCGAGAAGCTATCAGTGACAGTTCGAAAGGCAGGATACCGACGACGTCCACCGAGAAGCAGCCGGTGACGGTTCGGAATGCAGGATAGATGAACTAGTCAACCGAGAAGCAATCAATGACAGTTCGAAAGGTAGGATACCAAATACGTCCATCGAGAAGCTGCCGGTGACGATTCAGAAAACAAGATAGACGAACAACTCAACCAAGAATCATTCGGTGACAGTTCGAAAGGCAGGATACCGAATACATCCTCCGAGAAGTAGCCGGTGACAACTCGAAAAGCGGGATAGATGAACTAGTCAACTGAGAAGCAATCGGTGATGGTTCGAGAAGCAGGATACCGAATACGTCCACCGAGAAGCAGCCAGTGACGATTCAGAAGGCAGGAAAGACGCACTAGTCAACCAGGAAGCAATCGGTGATAGTTCGAAAAGCAGGATACCGAATACGTCCACCGAGAAGCAGTCGGTGAATATTC
>JAMKQA010009049.1:0-10798 GCA_024699735.1 Posidonia australis | reverse complement strand
TAGGGATCCAGGGATGGGTTACACAAGAGAAACCAAGGGCCTTGCAAATGAAAAGCCTCGAATATTCGTTGGCACATTCGTTTGCAAGGGTAACAGCCCGGAAGATGGAAGGTCAGCAGCCAGAACTGGGCGCCTGCTTGATGAGCCAGTGATGTGCGCCTACTTGGTGCGCCAACCCTGCTCAGATATTTTGATTGAGGCTCTGGCTAATGGGTTTGGGGCTCGATTCAGGGGTTGATCACATCCAAAGCAACATAAGGACACTCATTCCTGGGTCACCTCAAAATCGGGGTGTCTACAGATAGGAAGCGTTGACAGGCTCTAATTGCGCCCCACGATCCCTGTCTTCAAGAATAATTGCACCTCCTGACAGGACCTCTTTTACTATGAATGGTCCACGCCAATTCGGCCTGAATTTTCCTCGGGCATCGGGTAAATGAATGGCGTGCAAAACCAAATCGCTTGGCTTAAGACTTCTGGGCCGGACCTTCTTCTGATATGCTCGGGCCACTCGCTTTTGGTAGCATTGGGCATGGAGTAAGGCTTGCAGTCTGCGTTCATCAATCAAGTCCAACTGAACACAGCGATCTTGAATCCATTCTACCTCATCTAATTCTGCTTCCTTCAAAATTCTCAATGACAGAATCTCTACTTCGAAAGGAAGGATTGCTTCCATACCATATACCAGAGAATACAATGTTGCTCCCGTCGATGTCCGGACCGAGGTCCTGTAAGCCCATAATGCATAAGGCAACTTCTCATGCCAGTCCTTGTGGGTCTCAGCCATCTTTTTCAAAATCTTTATCAGATTCTTATTAGCTGACTCTACTGCTCCATTCATCTGCAGTCAATAAGGAGAGGATTTGTGATGCTTAATCTTGTAATTCTGAAGATAATCCTCAACTCTCTTTGCTATGAAATTAGTCCCATTATCTGATATGATGGCATGTGGAACCCCATATCTGGCAACGATATTATTCTTGATAAATTTTTCTGTGACTGCTGCTGTTACTGTCTTATATGATGCCGCCTCAACCCACTTTGTAAAATAATCGATGGCCATGAGAATGTAACGATGTCTGTTGGATGTTGCTGGATGAATGGCCCCGATAACATCAATTCCCCAAGTGGAAAAAGGCCAAGGTGATGACATGCTATGTAACTGTTGTGGGGGAGCATGCATAAAATTGCCATGTATTTGGTAGTTGTAGCATCTTCTCACAAATCGGCAACAATCTGTTACCATAGTGGACCAGAAATATCCTTACAGCATAATCTTCTTGGCTAAGAGAACTCCATTCATATGTGGACCGCAGGTGCCTGCATAAACTTTTAACATTAACATATCTGCCTCCTTCTTGTCCACACACCTAAGAAGCATTTGATTATAAGATCTTCTGTACAGTTGCCCTGCCCCGAGCACATATTTGGAGGTCAACCGTATCAAAGTCTTCTTATCTGTTGTGGAAATGCCATAAGGGAAACTGCCAGACTCCAAGAAAATTTTAATATCATTATACCAGGGCAATTTATCTGTTGGTGGTGCTTCCTGAATATGCATGCAATGTGTTGGCTGCTCTACACAAGTGATTGAGATATCCATAGCATGTGCCTCTGGGAGAGATAACCATGATGCCAGGGTAACTAAAGCGTCCGCGTACGCATTCTTGGCTTGACTCATGAAGGTAAACTTGACATTATCGAACTCATCTATCAGCTTCAGCAAATGCTCATGATATAACACAAGTTTTTGGTCCTTTGTTCTCCAGTTACCATTGATTTGTGAAATGACCAACATTGTGTTTCCATATACTTGGAGTTTTCGGACACCCTGGTCTTTTGCCACATGTAATCCTAGAATGCATGCCTCGTATTCAGCTTCGTTATTGGTGCATTCAAATGTCAGTTTCCTCGCAAAGGGGATTAGCTGTCCTTGTGGCGTTGCCAAAACTGCACCAATGCCTCTTCCTCTTTTATTGACTGCACCATCAAAATACAAACACCATTGATGCCTGTCTTGAGGGATTTCTGATTCTTCGTCGCCCATGGCAAATAAGATGTCTTCGTCTGGGAATTGTGTCTGCAACGGCTGATATTCTGGCAAGGGTAGGTCTGCCAAATGATCTGCCATCGCTTGTCCTTTCATAGACTTCTATGTGACAAACGTGATATCATATTGTGACAGCATCACTTGCCATTCACACATCTGCCCACCAAAGCTGGCTTCTGAAATAAATACTTGATAGGATCATGTCGACATAATCGCAAGACTGGGTATGCCATCATATAATGCCTGAGAC
Source organism: Posidonia australis (assembly GCA_024699735.1). Taxonomy (NCBI): domain Eukaryota; kingdom Viridiplantae; phylum Streptophyta; class Magnoliopsida; order Alismatales; family Posidoniaceae; genus Posidonia; species Posidonia australis. The sequence continues at coordinate 8,498 of JAMKQA010009049.1, read as the reverse complement.
GCTGAGCGGCCCACACCAAAGATAAGCAGGCTTTCTCTATCGGGTTGTACTTGACCTCGCAGTCATTGAACTTCTTACTGAGGTAGTAGATAGCCCTCTCTTTACGCCCTGATTCATCGTGTTGTCCCAGAACTACGTCCATAGAATACTACGTTGTTGAGAGATATAATAACAGAGGCTGTCCTGGCGTGGGGGAAACTAAAACTGGAGGTTTTTCCAGAAGCTGCTTGATCTTGTCAAAGGCTGCTTGACATTCATCATTCCAGTGCGTTTGGGCATTCTTCCTTAGGAGCTTGAATATTGGTTCACATATAGGTGTAAGTTGTGCAATGAATCGGCTAATGTACTGCAGTCGCCCCAACAATCCGCGAATTTCCTTCTCAGTGGCAGGGGGAGGCATGTCAATAATAGCTCTAGCCTTGTGAGGGTCCACTTCAATTCCTCTCAGACTGATAATATAACCTAGGAGCTTTCCAGAAGATACCATAAATACACATTTGTTGGGGTTGAGGCAGAGCTTATACCTCCTCAGGCGGTCAAACAATTTCTTTAAATAGGAGAGATGATCCTCGGACTCTTTTGACTTAGCAATCATGTCATCCACGTACACTTCAACTTCTTGGTGCATAAGATCGTGGAATAAAGCTGTCATGGCCCTCTAGTATGTCGCGCCTGCATTCTTTAGTCTGAATGGCATTACTCTATAATAGAAGACTCCCCATGGGGTAATGAAGGACGTCTTCTCCATATCTTCTTTGGCCACTCTAATCTGATTATATCCTGAAAACCCGTCCATAAATGACAACATTTTATGCCCTATGGTATTGTCCACCAGAATATCTATGTGAGGAAGTGGGAAATTGTCTTTGGGGCTCGCTTTATTGAGGTCTCGATAGTCAATGCACATGCGAACCCACCCATCTTTCTTCGACACAGGCACCACATTGGCGAGCCACTCAGGATACAGCACAACCTTAAGAAAATTGACTTTATGCTGCTTCATGATTTCCTCCTTAAGCTTCAGGAGCCATGGAGGCCGCCATCTGCGAAGCTTCTGCTTGACTGGCTTCGAATTTGGTATTAGTGGTAATGTATGTACTACCACCTCAATGTCTAACCCAACCATGTCATCATAGCTCCATGCAAAGACATCTACATACTCTTTCAAGAAAGCTATAAATTTTGCCTTTGGTTGTGGTGATACTTTGGCACTAATGCGTGTTTCTTTAATATCTTCTGCCGTGCCGATATTGATAAGCTCTGTCTCCTCTTCTACATGAAGATTTGGACCTTCCAGGTCATTATCATGAAATGGAAACCACGGTGACTTATTTGCGTCATCATCTGCTCCATTGATCTCATCCTCATCTCCGTAGGCAATATGCTCTAACAGGATTTCTTACTCAAATGTCGGATCTGTGATGTCAACTGAAAGGATCTCTTTTGATTCCGCGCCCTAATGGCGCTTCATGACAGTCACAGTGACCTTCATGTTCTTATATCGGCATTGTGCAACATCTTTTGCTTGCCTGTCTGGATGATTTGAGGAGCTGGGGGTCCCTACCTCTGAAGTTGATGCCTGTCTATTTACATTTTTTGTTTTTTTTATTTTTTGATATTTTTTGGATTTTCTTTTTCTTCTCTGCTATTTACAAAAGATTCTGCATGCTAGCGGTTGTCTTGCTGTAAGCTAGTGAGACTACTGCCGCCTGTCTCACTTGTGCTCAATCCAAGTTGTTTTTTTTTTTGACACTCATTCTCCAGGTGAGGCTTAAATTGCCAATACCAGCTAGACCCGCCTCCCAGCTGACAGGAGATTAACTCCATTGGTCTAGCATCCCTCTTCTCTGTCTCATGCAGGACCATAATTGAAGCCTGGTCTTGGGGTGATATTGGTGATTCTGTCTGTGGTGGTGGAATAATTGCCTTACCCTTCCTGACCCGGTCATGCTCTGGCAAATCCTCTACGAGCACATCTACCTATTCTTGGAATAGAATGTTCAGATCCCCGATGTCATCATCTTCTAGGCCACACCCCGAGTCTGCCTTCTGGACCACTGCTTGACCAACTGCTAACTGCCTTGGTCTCGGGACTATTGGATATATCTACAACTGGCCACTGATTTGTTCGATACCCTGCTCTGTCTCTGGCTGGCCATTGTCTCCATATAACTCTTCTGGATAGACCCAAGCCGACGGCTGTGGTGCTGATATTGTGTACGAGCTTTGGTTCGGATCCAAAATGCCTGCACTGGTGAAGTTTGCTAAATTCTGTGGAATAAACATCATGGAAGACTTACCAAAGCATGGCGATCTCTTCTTATGATACCGACATTCATACCCTAAACCTTCGCGCTCTATCCATTCTTCCGCCACGATCGGCTCGGCGATTCCTTGGCCATAAAGCCCAAGAGGCGATCCTTTCTCGTATCCCTACTTGCGACACAAATTATCAACCATCAAACGGGGGTTACCGCAAGTGGTCAAATGGCCGACATGCTCAAAAGGAGGAATGAAATTAACCGGCTCAAACTGGTTAACCCGATAAAGAACATCAGAAGGTTTTGGTTCAAAATGGATGGTTTAGGGGGCTACTGCAGAGACTGACTCAACCATCTCCATATCTTCTACCATGACAACAACGACATTGTCGTCCCAGCAGAACTTAATCATACGATGGAGGGTTGAGGGAATGATCTGATGCTTGTGAAGCCAAGGGCGTCCAAGCAAAAGGTTGAAAGAGGGTTCAATATCAACGACATAGAATTCTACGTCGAAGCGAGTAGGGCCTATGGTCAAAGGAATGATTAAGATCCCAAGTGCATCATGATGCGTATTATCGAAAGCTGTCATCCCTTTCATGACTGCTGTAATGTCTTTGGACTTGAATCCGATTGCACTTGTCGTACGCAAGGGGCAAACATTTAAGCCTGCTCCATTGTCTACCAATGTGAGTGGGATGCGAAAGCTTCGATACTGCGCGGTGACGAACATGGGGGAATTATGGTTGATGCCAGATGGAGGTAACTCTCGACTAGAGAAGGAGATAACCTGTGGAGCCGCTATCATTCCTACCATGCTCTCTAAGGTAGCCAATTCTATGGTCGGGGATACACGGGCAGCTTGGAAGACTCTAAGGAAGGCTTCTTTGTGCTCTGCCGACGTGTGGATCAGGTCCCAAATAGAGATATCGACTTTAACCTTCTTAAGTTGCCCGGTTATATCAGCTAAGGGTTGGCAGCTAGTGGCAGGGACATGTGGTGCTACTCTAGGCATAGGCAGTTGTGGGGAGTGTGCCTGTAATTGGACAGGGGTTGGTGCTATGGGTGCTGGCAATCTAGACTGGGCCTATGACAAGTTAGGGTTCTGTGTTAAGGAAATAGGCCTTGGTGTTGCAGGTTTGTATACTCTACCCGATCGTGTCACTTCTGGGCACATTCCTGTGGCATAGTTGTAAGGGACACAATGCGTGTTGTGGGTAAGAGTCACAACAACCAGGGGGCGGGCAATTAACTGTACAGGCATGGTGGAAGAATGCGGGTAAGCACGAGGGTAAGTCTAAGGATAAGTCTGAGGGTACTAGTGGGTCTGAGGATAGGGCGGCTGACTCGGGCCAGATTGGGGCTAGGCTGACAAACAAATCGGGGCTGGAGGTTGGGAGTATATGACAGGCGACGCCACAGTGTACTCCGACTCGACAACCGGACGAATCATATTAATAGACTCCTTGGAACCATCGAGAAAAGAACGATACAGCTGGTGGGGAAAAGGGGACGACTCATCATGAATCAAGTCAGTAGGACGGATGGGGGATGAGATAGACTCAGAAGAAGAAACAAAATTGACTCCCAAGAAACCTGATGCTCCCGAGGGTGAATGTTGTGGCAAAGGCTGACTAACTATATTGGAGTGTGCTGGTAGTTCTTGTGCGACTACTGGTGTGGGTGCTGGGCCGACTGCCTGAGTACTAATCACTATGACCTTTTGGTCAATCAAGTCCTGGACAGCGTCCCTCAGTGTCAAGAAATTGCAGAACGCATTCGCGTTATACCAGGCAGGAAGTGGATTAGGCGATGGGCGCACCTCAGGCAGCCTCAGTAGGGATGCGACCTTTGGGAATACCATGCTCAATGGCTCCACTAATGGGGTATAGTGGCGCCTGTCACGGCGTTGTCGCTTCGGCTGCGGATATGCTAACCATGGGCGCATCCTGGCCGGTGGGGTAGGGTACACTAGCGTAGCAGTGGGGGTAATGTGTGATGCATGCGGTGCTCTAGGTGTAGGTGTGGGTGCATACACTACTTGGCGTTGCGAGGGCGGGTGGACATTTGCTGGAGCAGTAGGGGATCTAATATAGGAAACTGTATTTGTGGAGGGATCCCGCCTCCTGGGTGGATTGGCATTATTGTTGTTGTTGTTGTTGCTGCTGCTAGCGCCACAATGTGAGGAAGTGGCTTGCTTGGCAAATGCAGAGAGCGCTGGAAAACTACCGCCACGCAGTGAGCTCTCAAAACGGGTGCCCACCCGAAGTAGTGCAGAAAAAGTGGTGACTGGTTAAATGCTAAGTAGAGCCTTGACTGCTGGCTGTGCTCCTCGGATCATGATCTCAATAGACTCCTCGTCGGAGGGTCTATCTTTGACCTGCGAAGCCAAGGGCCGCCAACGTCCAACATACTCCCCAAATGTTTCTTGGGGCCTCTACTTAAGAGCGACTAAGTTCTCCCGCTTTGGGACTAAGTCAAGATTAAAGGAGTATTGTTCGAGGAACGCCTAAACAAGGTCGTCCCATGTCCGGATGGTGGCCATGTCGAGGGAAGTGAACCACTTCAACGTGGGCCCCGTAAGACTCTTCTGGAACACGGGAATAAGCAATCTCTCGTCAACTTGAAGTTGTGCGAGGTCTCTGCAATAGGCTCTAAGGTGGCAAATCGGACAGCCCCTACCGTTATATTTGTCGAATTCTGGGATTTGGAAATTTGGTGGGAGAGTCGCCTCTGGAAAATAACAGAGGTCCCAGAATTGGTAGGACCGGCAGTCCCCGCCTTGCACGTGTCGGAGTGTGCGCTCCAAATCATTCACCCTTCCAAGGAGAGTGTCTGGAGCTACTGTAGTCGTGGATTGTGCAGTCGTGGCGGGTGTCGTGTACACTGTATGGGTCGCCCCTAAGGGCTACTCCAGATCCACTATTCTGCCGTTTGGTGCTACGACAGGATGGCCAGTGTACCCGTGCATGGGTGTTGAGTGCTGTGGGATAAAGGATGAAGCTTGTGTCTAATACAAGGGTGAAGACAATGCAGGGGGTGGTGCTACAGGCAGTGCAGGATGCAGGAGCAAGAGTTGTTAGACCGGAATGGCCTCAGGTACAACGCTTATGGTGGGCTGTGCTCCTGCCAGCCTAGAAGGCTAGCCACCAGATAAGAGAGATGCATGCTGTGACGGTGTTACAAAAGGTAATGTCAACACCCCTATCGCTGGAGAGACAAGGGACAGCGACGGTTGTGGGGGTGGTGCAGTGGGTGCAAACTGTGATCCTAGAGCTGGTTGCAAAGGCAACTCGGGAGTCGGAAAGGACAACGCTGAAAAGGGCTGGAGTGCTAGTGCCAATCCCAGCAACTGCTAGGCGAGGGCCGACATTTGTTGCAGTTGCGTGGTGACGGGATAATCACTAGTGGCTCCAAAGGATAGAGGCAAAGCAGGGGAAGAAACAGGAGGCTAAGACCCTAGTTGTGCAAACTAGGGGGAGGCTACTACAGAGACAGCCGCAGTCGGAGGAGGGTTGGTAAACACATAGCCCTAGGGAGGAACAGACTCAACTACTGAGGCCCCAACAGTAACAGAAGACCAAGTAGGTGGTCCCAAAGGTGGGGTAGCCACAGGGACACGGAACTGGGGTGGCGAAGGTCCTCCGGAAGCTAGGGCAAAAGTGGAGGCAACAGTGACAACTGGAACAGAAACAAGGAAGGGTACACCAAAACGGGGACCTCCTCCTGAACAGCAGGGGAAAGGGGCTCGCTGGTATGCTAGGCCATGGCAGATCGTGAGCGAGTACGGATTGGACTGCAGTTGGGAATGAGAGGACAGATCCTAGGACGAGCTATCGTCGAAAGTGACAGATAACTCGGGAGGCGTGGTCGAGAATGGGGTCGCAACGAGATTCAGCGGAAAGAATGGTCTCGAACTCAGGCTAAGGAAACTCGCACGCTGACAAGAATTCTAAGCACAAAACAAACAAATTAGAAAAGATGCAATGTTTATGGTGGTATGAGATGTAAATGTATGAATGCTTCTAGCATGCGCTCTCTCACAATCTAGGAGTGTCCTACCAAGCCGTCTACTCCAGGTTCACACAAGGGTGAATAGGTCTCCGACTCAAGGTTAAAAAGATTAAGGTCCCCGTTCTAAATCCCAGCCAAAGCTTAGGCAGTGAACGGGTGGTGCGTTCGGGGCCTCGTCCTCTACCAAAGCAGTAGGTTGTACCCTTTACTAACACCGACACGACCCCAGACAAGGGGGGACACACCTGATATTTCATCCCACGCCAAAGCCATAGGATGAGACACCGAGAAATGTCCTTCGCAAACTGTATAGGCAGACTTAGGAGATGAGAAGATGCATGCCCTATATGATGAATGCAAAGTATGCTTTGAGTCTTTTACTTGCAAGTTTATTAAACCATGGGGAAAAATTTGCAATTTGTGACTAGTTTGCCCTATGTTTTATTGATTTTGGTTTTTACATTTTCATTAACCAAATAGGGAGCAGACATGTCTCTAATCTCCTAAACATGAAATATACAAGAAGGAAAAGAAACATGCAAATCAGCCATGAATTAACAAACAGATGCATGTGCAGGTTATGAGCAACAGTGGTGACATAGCAAATGTGTAGAAATAAAACACCCATTATATAAAAGACATGCATGTACTAAAGACACCACTTATAAAGGGACAACCAAAGCAAAGCAAGGAAATAAGCAAGCAAGGAAAGAAGCCAAAGTAAACGAGAAACCCAAAACAAAAGCCGGGATCTGGTTATCCCCAGCGGAGTCGCCAGTTCCTGTAACCATGCCAGTGATAGCCTCAGGATTGGCGCGAAAGGTCAAATGCGCGAGAATCGGCAAAGTCACGGCAAAAATAGCAAAAATAATGATAAAATGCAGGAGTCGCCACCTAGTCTATTTTAAAATGGAAGACGAGGAAAACCACTTAAAAACATTCAAATCATGCAATAAAGCCAATGGAAAAGAAGGTCATAAACCAGAAAATTGGGCAAGAATCCCTGTTACGCACGAGGAAGGTATTAGGCACCCTCGTGTGCCCGAAAATCGGTCTTTTAATGGGTTTCTCATTACTTATATGAAATGTCGGCTTTTCAGCCTTTTCTATATGCCCAAGGGCGATATGCCATGCAATGCTACATGCAAAAAGTGCCTTATGCTAAACAAGGGTGCATGGGTTCTAGGGTGTGTCCTAATGCTCAGAAAGGTCACCCGTGCGGTGGGTCAAGCACCGGTGCAAGGATGTTGCACAGATATGATCAAAGATCTAATAACACCGAGTGATTTTCGTCCTCACTTTACTATATGCAAAAAATGATCTATCATGCATGAAAAGGACTGAAAACAGAATGGGGTTTTCCTGATATACCCAGGAAGACAACCAGAGAAAACCAAAAGCAAATCCAAACGAGAAACATGCTAAATATCATGCCAAAAGCTGTCGTGTGTAACAGAAAATAGGCAGGTGCGCCTATTTGGTGCTCCAGTGTGGTGTGCCACCTATGTGCTCTACTGAAGCCAGGAAAGTGTGCCAGAGGAAATCATAAATCCGACAGTAAACCAGAATGCCATGCAATGTAAAATTCTTGTAAACTTGCAAACTCAATAGAAAATGCAACATGAGTATACATCAAAGTCCAAACATGAAAACACAATATGGGTCTTGCACTCAAGGGTTGTACGCCTCACACAAGACCACACCATCCTTATGCTAAGTAGAAAAAACAACCAGGTTCAGCCAATGATATCCAGCTTTGGATCATGGACTGTTGCATAAGAACCTCCCAAACAGGAGTTCATGGGGCAATGAGCTCACTAGATTTCAGCAACTGGCTGAATATGCAAGATGCAAAAAAAAAACTTAAAAATAGTGTCATCCAAGACTGAAATCATGCATGCAAAGACATGACATATCAGAGAATCAACACAATAAAAATCAAAGTCAAAGACACCCGGGAAAGCATGCAAGTCATGATACAAAGATGATGATTTGCTCTCTGACCAGACTGGTGCACCAGGATGGCGCTCTGGTTAGTTGCACCACCCTGGTGTGCCATCTTCGTGCTCCAGTGTGGTGCACTCCAGAAAATCTGAATCAGACTGCAGTCTGATTTTAGATTCTGGACCAGATGCTAGAGATAAAAATGTGATTTATCTTAACCAGGTTGATTATTCATATGGTAAAAAGCTGAAACATGATGGACAGCAAGCAATGAAAGTC
>JAMKQA010009037.1:0-10459 GCA_024699735.1 Posidonia australis | reverse complement strand
TGCAAGAGTGAATTTTGTTTTATGCATGCCTTGTGATTTCAGTTGCTTGTTATTTGTATTTACTATCTTGCCTGTTCAATGAGTTCATTATCAGGGCTACTTGCTTGTTTAGTTCAGTTGTCGGTTTGCCCTCAGCTTGGCTGGAAAGCTGTATGCCTGTTAGAGGAGGATGACACCTTTGACTCAGTTGCCACTACAAAGACTTACAAGTCGTTAGGTGGCTCTCATTAGGTAAGAGTGGCACTCGAACTCACTATAAGGTATTGCGGTGGACCTGGCTCCATGCCAAAATGCCCTTAGTAGAGGATGCTAAAGGGTTTCGCCAGAAAGCAGCTGGCATGCCCCTGGTCAAAAATATCCTTCTGTTAGCATATAACCATAAGACAGCTGACATGCCCCTAATTGCAAACCAACAAAGCTCAGATAGACTAATGCGAGATTATGCTAATGATGCGATGATTGTGCTCAAAAAGGTATGAAGTATGCGAACTGTTATATTTGCCCTCAGTCTTGGAAAACTAGTACTACCTATTTGTATGTGGAAGGAGGAGACACCTGTCAACCCGATAGACTCTATCAAAACGCCTAGGCATTTGGTAGCTCTTGATGGGAGATGATGATCGTGTATCGGGCTATGCTTATGATGATGTTGATGTAGGATGCTACGTATGCGAAATGCGGTGTAGAGGGAAATATGAGTGCATGAGTGAGCATTAACTAAGATGCATGAATATCGGAGTAATCAATAGCATATGCATGGATGTGATGGGTAAAGATATGCAAACAGAAGATACAAGGTGGTAATCGGCTTTGCAAGCACAAGGATACGGCCTTCAGTCACTGGTAATACTTCTTCAAATAGCATGCATTGACTGGTTATAGCTGCTCTTCTTGATCCATGCCCTCGAGAATAGCAATGCCTCCAAAAAAGACCTTCTTAACGACGAAGGAATCGTGCCAATTAGGCCGAAACTTGCCATGGACGTCTAGAAGATGAATAGCACGGAGAACCAGATCCCCTGGTGCAAAAGTCCTCAATCGGACCTTCTTCTGATATGATCGGGCCATGCATTTCTAGTAGCATTGTGAGTGATGCATGACTTGTAGTCTGCACTCATCAATCAAATTCAACTGTGCGAGGCAATCTTCTATCCACTCAACTTCCTCGAGCTTTGCTTCTTTTAACACTCTGAGGGACGGGATCTCTACTTTGACAGGTAACATTGCCTCCATGCCGTAGACCAGCGAATAAGGGGTCACTCTAGTAGATGTCTGGATGATGGTTCTCACATCCCCAACGAGGTCGCTAGCTATGTGGACACTACCTCGGGAGGAACAAGGGGAAAGCAAACCAAAAATGACAAAAGGATAAAGAAAAAGAAATCAGAGTCGCCACCTAGTCTATTTCGAGGTGAACCAGAAGACGAGAAAAATTGGAAAACACAGAATAGATGATAAAACACAATAAGAAATACAAAATGAGAAAATCCATGCTAATGGATGCAACGCAAGGGTCATTACGAGCCAAAGAAAGGGTAAGGACTCCTGTTACGCATGGGGAAGGTGTTAGGCACCCCAATACGCCCAACGAATTGGTCTTTCTTAACTTGCTAGACCACATGTGTGGCTATGTAGGCATGCTTATGCCTATTTGTTTTTGCCTTTGAGACAAATGATGCAAGGATGCGAAAACATGATGAGACAATCGCAACAAGAAGGGAATATAGGAAGAAAACAAACACGGGTGCATGAGATGTGATAAACAAGCATGGGGACTCAGTCTGATGATGGCCAAAAATCCCTAGACAATCCATGCAAGGCACTTGCGTCAATCACTCACGGGTCCAGAAACAGGTCCAATCATATGACTTCTCATTGTCCAAAAAACTAAGCAAAATTCCAAATGAGAAAACAAATGCATGGCTATAAAGAGTAAGGAATAGAAATCTCATGAGATCAAGCTATATCACAAAACCAAAACAAGTGATAAGCAAACAAGGGGGGCTAGGTCGACCTGTGCTCTAGACTAGGGAACCTGTGCATAGAGCTCGCGGATTCGACCAAACACTCCCAGAATTACAATAGATCACCGACCCTCATTGCCTTCCCTGAGCCACAAAAGCATGCAAGGAAGTGAGGCAAGCATCAATAAAGCAAGGAGGATCATCCACTAACCAAAAAACATGACTAGATCAGATTAAAAAGGCCTGAACCATTCCTTCCACCTCTAGTCATCCTTGCCAGACTGGACAACCATCGTCGACCATGAACGAGGTTTGTGAGGCTCGTTTGTCCTTTGGGGGCGCATGGGAGACGTCAAGGAGAGTCTAGGAATGGCTCAGGAGGCTAACTACATGCATGCTCATGCACGGGCTACTCTCCCCATCCAATTGGGTTCCGCCGAAATCGTCCTCCCTTATCCATCCACAACGGACGGCTAAGGACTACGTGGAGGAGTCAGGAGGTGAAGAAGAATGAGAAGAGTGAGCCAGGATGCCCTTGGAGAGGCCTGACCTCATGCTCAAAGGTTGTTGGCCTCACATGGGTCGGTGGCTCTCTATCAGCAAGATGCAAATGCAAGGATGAGATGCAGAATGAAATAAACAAGTAGCAAGTGCACACAAGATTTCTGAGCAATGAAAAACGATCAAGGGACAATGCAGGTACTTGTTCGGAGGCCACCAAACTCCTCCCAGTTCGGTTGGATGAACGTCTCCGGCGATGAGCGAGGAGGGGGGATCGGTGGCTAGGATGGATAATGTGAACTCTGAGCAATGAAATGGGTGGTTGGTTGTGCTTGGAAAAGGATGTGGGAGCAATTTGGTTGGCTGTGGTTTCTTGTGGAGGTAGCTGGAGTGTTGGGTTTCAGTGACTATGGATGGACGTTAGTTGGATTTCTAGAGGGAAATCGGAGGCCGACGAGGGGCTAGAGGGTGACGAGTGAGTTTGGGAAGCAAGGTGGTTGTGCACAGGACGTATGGGAGGTAGCAGTAAGCGAAGGATCCTGCTGCAGGAGACGAGGGTGGCTAAAATAGAGGGGTGGTTAGAATCTAGGCCATCGATCTCTAACTGTTTTCATTCTCTGGCTAAGATTCAATCAAGGTGGCACGATGGTGAATTTGATTTTCATGGGGGGCATTATGGTCCAAATGCAATGTGGGACATGCATAGATCTAGGCCGACCAATGGGAGGTCGGGATCCTGTGTACCCAAAGTGAATGCACAAGTCTAACCTCCACACTATTACTGACCCAGGGCACCCATGCATCCCATCGCGTATCTTGTTCGTGTTATCGGGCCGCGAGAGTCCTAAGTTAGCCCACAAGCAAGGGTTACAGGTTCGGTCCACCAAGCATCCAGGCCATGAAAAGGCTCAAGTGGATTGGCTTTGGGCTTGGTTCGGGTAATGTTGGATTATGACTTAGTGGGTTTGGATTTTAGGTGGGGTTTTAGGTGATGAGGGTGGTTGTGCTGGCCGACTGTCTAAAGTGGATCCCCCTGAAGAAGCTGACAGCCATCCAAGGGCAAAACTAGGGTGTCTACACCCACCTTTGTCCTTCTCCACAGCAATACGTTGAGGACTAGGAGCAATTTGACTAGATGCTAGGAATTTGAGACAAACTTTATTAGTTATATTTTTTCTTGGTGTATCATTGTTTTTGGTTCAATTGTGATTTTTATTTTATTTTTTTTATGAAGTTGTTGTTATTATTATTTTTAAGTGGTTATTTAATATTGGGTTAATTTATTTAGTTTTTTTGTTTCATAAATAAATTTAGGATTAATTTTTATTAGTGGAAAGGTCCTAGAGTTTTCATAGTCAGTCCTTTCGATGACCAGTTCTGACGTGGCCCACTAAAGTTGAAACAACATAGGAAAATCTGGCTTTTCCAAGAAGGGACTGATTTGTCGCCTCTATGTACGGCAACGTCTCTGACACAATGACTTTCTTTACGGCGGCGTGACAAACACGTCACCTGATTAAATGGCGACGGATCTTGAATGTCTCTATTTAAAAACTACAGTGTGGCCTCTCTTCCTTTCATCTTTTCTTCTCTTTCTTCTTCGAGCGTCTCCCTTCCTCCGACTCCCTCTTCCTGTGCGTGTCCGAAGGCGATCTTTGACAATCGGTGGCAACGTGTGGTGAGCTCTGGCGATGTGGTGGGCTATGGTCTGATGGTGAGTGGTGGTCAAGACGGTGTGGTTAGTGGTGACGCCAGTAGCAGTGGTGGATCTGATGGCAGGTCTCACCAGTAACGAAGGTACAACCTCACTCTTTCCTACTTCCCTCCTTTTCCTTAGAATGTATGGCCAAGTTTGTGGTGACGGTAGTTGGACGATCTCTGGCGAACGGTGGGACGGTTCTCTGACGACGCATTTGCAGTGCCTATGAAGATTGTTGTTGTGATTTGTGTTTTGATTATGGAATTGATTACAAGTAAAATGTTTCTTGTATGGATTCAGTGATGTGGTTGATCAGTAATTGATGTATTATCTAGTGAAATAGTGGCGAATATTTTTTATGCATGAATAAATTTCTTTTTTTTGGTGGATCATTCTGTGAATTGGTTTGTGGACGATTTTGCTTAATGAACTTTTGTGTTTAATCGTAAGTGGGGGATTAATGTTGTGAATTTGTGTTTGATTAGTAAAAAATTTTGTGTTGAACTTTGATGTTGAATGGGGGGGCTTGGTGTCCGAATTCATGGTTAATTTTAACTAAGTATATCATTTGTTATGTTCATGGACTTAATGGGCAGATCAGTGAACTTAAGGGATGAATGGATGAGTTAATTGTAAATATGTTCTTGTGTTGTGTTTGTATTAGGGAAGGTGTCGATTAATGATTAAAATTTATTAATGGACTAGTTGAATTGTTTAAGATTAAAATTGTGGATTAAAGATTAAACTTGCGAGTTAACAATGTGTCTTTATTGATTAAAAATTAGGGCCTTTAAATTGGTTAAAATGGGCGGTTAATTCATTGATTATGGATTAAGAATTGATAAATGGATTAGTTTGTGTATTGACGGGTTGCTTAAAGTCAATGGTGGCTGTTCTTCTAAGTGTTTTGAATTGGTTGCGTACTTAGTTAATTTGATGATTGTTTGTTCGATGATCAGTGTGTTAATGATTCTGCTTAACCGTCTCTACCTTCCCCCTTGATTTGGTAGGGCTTTGAGTGAGTCAGGTGACAAGCAGGGGCCGCCAGATGCTCCTCGAGACACTAGGAGAAATGAGGTAGGTCCTTCTGATGCAGGGGCGAGCTCCTCTCGTCCTACAAGCTTTTAGCATGGTGTCCACATACACAGGCTTCTGCCAAGATAGAGGTGGACGAGGGCCGAGTTGACGATGACTTTCCCAAGTTGGGTGAGGTTCTCGTCTATCCCCCTCCCAAGAGGGCTTGGACTGCATCCGACCTTGCAAAGATGGGTCAGGTATGGTTGAGTCAGGGGTATTTTATTTGTATTATTTATTCATGGTTTATTAACTTAAGTTTTGTTGATCTGTCTCAGATGTCTTCTTCTGGCCGGAATCACTTGAGTTGGGACTTGCTCCATGATGTGTATACTCGTCTCCCAGAGTTCCAAAAGGAGCGCTTGCACCATCTAGGCTTCGGGCACTTTTTGTAGATCCGCCTGTTTGAGATTCACTTAGGATTGCTAGCTCCCTTTGCTGAGTGATTTCATGCAGCTTCTGGCACTTTTATTCTGCAAGTTGGGGAGATGATGATCACCTTGGAGGATGTAGTCAGACTTATGGGCCTACGGATTGATGGCGAGCCTGTAATCATTGACATGCAGATGGATTATAGTGATATCTTGGAGGCTTGTTACGGTCTGCACCCTCCCCGCTCTGGATGCTACAACGCTCGCGTCAAAGTTCGGTGGTTGCTACGTCGCTATGAGGACGTTTTGTTAGTAGACGTCGATGACCCAGTTGTAGTTGATCAGTAGTTACAAGTCTTCTTATCGATTCTGTTCCATTGGTTGTTCTTCGACACTTCTTCTTAGATGCTGTGGATGACATTTTCTCCTCTACACCTGGATATAAACCGGATCGACTCCTATTCCTAGGGCTTGGCAGTTTTGGCATACCTACATCTGCATTTTGGGGCCTTCTCCCTTGGGAAGACTTACTCACTTTTTGGCTGGCTCCCTCTATTCTAGGTCAGCAATGCTGTAAGTTTATGTACTTGCTTCTTGTATATGTTTCGGTGCTGACTCATGATGTTGCAGGCTTGGATTTACAAGCACTTTCGGCACCTACGATCGAGTGAGCCTACTGATGGACCGATTGAGTTTCCCCAGCCTCGTAGATGGAGCAATGTGCAATTGGCTCCCGAGAGGGTGAGGCCCGTGCGTCATTTGGGTCGCTTCCTTCTGGAGATCCTTTCTGAGGAGTGGGTAAGTTTCTTAGGCATTTCTTCATTATTTCCTATATGGAGTGTCCTCTGGTTTTAACCAAACTATCGTGCAGGTCATGTGGCGGCCGTATGCTGTGGACGAGCATGCTACAGAGGAGGCAGTCGTATGGGGCTCCTACCTATTCTTCAAGGAGACATGGATTTTTTGCATCTCCTTCTGCAACTTTAGTCTGGTTGGCCAGGTTTTGAGGAAGTTCGACCTATGTCAAATGGTCTCTAAGACATGGATTTTCTATGTCTCTGAGCATTGTCAATGGGATTAGGCAACAATGTTGATCGGTTTGCCTCTAAGTTTGAGAGTTGACATTCTAACGGCTTTGTTCCTCCCTCTGATGGAAAAGTGGAAACCGAGTCTATGTGGAGGTTGTTATTTGACGTGACGTTTGTTTGTTTGATCTCTTTCAACTGGTCGTCTTTTACAGACGCTCGAACCAACCGATGGGCATTGGCTTTAGTTCATCTAGTGGTGTTGAGTCCCTACGGTGGGAGTTGGTAGCTGCCCATTGCTACATTCACGAGCTGGTAAGTTATCTAATTATTATTTATGCCAACTCCTTCTTTCATTAATTTGCTCATGTCTTCCAGTAGATGATGGCCAGTGAGGGTATGACTGAGGCTGTAACAATGCAATAGAGACAAGCCTCAGCGAAGACTGAGGAGCTGACTAGGGAGTGAGACTTGCTACTGTCTCAACTGCACGAGTTCCAAGTGCAGGTGAGCCTCCCTCCTTAGCTAGTTACTTTCTTTAACTCCAAGCTGCTTTTCAACGTTTCTTGTTCTTGAATAGGCTGGCGAGGCTTTGACCAGTGCAGAGCCTACTCCTATTGGCATGTCAGATCCTACTACCACTCGCTTCAGGGACTCAGTGGAGGAGGAGGTCTGGGCTCATGACATTGTGGTACTTTGCTTTCCTACTGTCCCTTTGAGTTTGTATGAATCTGGACTTAACGTTTTATCTTGCTTAGCAGATTGAGGTGATGATGGAGTTGATACGCACTCCTTCGTCTACAGGTCCCACACAGAGTCAGATGGATGAGGCATTTGGGCATGCCGAGGACTTTCAAGAGTGCCTTCGTCAGTTGGAGGACCACACCAACCGTGTTCGTGAGTTGAAGGAGGAGGCGGTGAGGGCTCGATTTAAGGCTGACTCCATGAGGAGGGTATATGTTTGTTAGCAATTTTCTTTCTTCTCTTTATCACTTGTTAATTGCTTTGACATCTATTGGTAGTTCCTACAGTTGAGTGATAGTCGTGGGCAGCGAGTACAAGAGTTGGAGGCATGGGTTACACAGGCTGAGGTGGTAGTTGCTACGGTTCTCCCTAACGCAGATATCCCTATCCCAACATCGGCTGCTGTCGCTCCTTCAGTGTTGGCATTCTAGAGTCTTGTCGATCGAGAAGATTGCAAGAGCACGATCTTCTCCTCAACTTGGGATGCTTTGTACTTTGCTCGTGGGATCTCGAGACCGGAGCCAGAGTCGTGCGACGACATCGTCGATAGCATAGTGTGACCATGCCGGTGGAACCCTTGCACGGCTCTCCTCCTATCGGGTGCGTGGAAGCACACGAGGAGACCCAATACGGTCACAGCGAAGATGGTGAATCTGGAGGAAAATACTAGACCCAGAAGCACCAAGGGAAGATAAAAAGGATAAGGAAAGGAGTCGCCACCTAGTCTTTTAATGGAAAGATGAGGAAAACCAAAAACACAAGAAAACTGGGAAGTAAACAAGATGCAGAATGTATGTGTGTGCTCCGTGCCTAATGGACAATGCACAAATGAATGCGGCCAAAGAAAGGGTAAGGATTCTGGTTATGCATGGGGAAGGGGTTAGGCACCCCCATGCGCCCAAGAAAACTCGGTCTTTCTATGTTTCCCTATTGTCAATAGTCTAATGGGTGTGTGCGTGCCTATTCTGAATGCTCATGCTAAATATGACTGAAACATGCCAAATCAAAGCAAAGAAATGAAATAAAGGAAAAAAAAAGCTAATCCGAGGGTCAAATGTAGGCATTGAGAATGCCTCTTTACTGTATGCCCTTGGGCGATAAGGAAAATCGTGAAAATCGAGAAATTATCGGAAAGCATCTAGCAAAACAACGGAAATTCGAATAAATCCGAGAAAATCAAAAGGGAAAAATAATCCTCATTTCGGGACCATGTCGGCTTTGTCAAGCATTTTACTGTACGCCCTCAAGCAATGGAAAGCCAAAACAAATCTAAAGGCGAAATCCGGGAAACGACAAGAAAACCAAACTCGGAACAAGCAAGAAAAGTGTGCACAAAGCAAAGAAGGAAAGGCAAGAAAACTTGTGCAGAAAGATGTGAAAAAATGTGCAAAATGCATATGTGAGTGTAAATAGTGAGAATTCCAGGGGCCTTTGTGCAAATAACCCAAATTCTGATTAAAATTGATATTCTGAAGCCCAAATCAACAAAAATATATAGGAAAACACATTCTATGCAATTATGAGGAAATCTAGGGTCAAATGTGCAATCTTAGTCAAAATGAAGTTTCCTAGGGGTTAAAATGCAATTTTACCATTAAAACATGTATTTAAAACAATTCAGTGGAAATTCAAGGTAAAATATGCAAGAACAATGATTCAGAAAAGGCTCCAGAAAGTTGCAGGGGCAACATAGTCATTTAACCCCAGAAAACAGGCATTCAGAGTAAAATCAGTGAAGTACAAGGGCTAAACTGCAAATTACCCAACAGAATATAGCTTCCGAAAGAATTCCAGAAGAAATCAGGGGTTAAAATGCAATTAAACCAATGAAATAAGCATTCTAGAGAATTTAGAAAAATGTAGGGGCTTTCATGCAATTTTCACAAAAAAAAGTTCATTTAGAAAGGTTTCAGGAAAGTTTAGGGTCTTTTATGCAAGAATGATTGGATTGAGATGCATTAAAAGAAACCCTGAGGGCTTTTGCTAAAGTTTAATGCCTGGAAAACATTATTTTAAATGTTCAGGGAAAAGAATGTAATATTTTCAGTTAAAACTTTATTCGAATGATTTATGAAAAATGAATGGAGGACCTATTTGTAATAAAAGGACCTATTCGTAATACAAAAAAAAGGATCTGAATGTAAGGAAAGAAAAGTTTTAGAAGTTTATTAAAATAAATGTTTTAATTTGTTTTTAAAAGAAGAAAAGAAACAACGGCTGCCAGCGACGGAACTCTGCCGCCGCCGACCGCCGGAGGGGGCACACAAGGCCTTCCGATCAGACCTCACGAGAAGCAAGAGGAAGGAGAGGGGAGAAGATCCATTGGAGTGGATCGTAGAGCTAACAGTGGGAGCGGGCCTGCCACCTCCCTTGCCTTGGAGGAGCTCCGGCGACAACGTTGGGGAAGACGGAGCTTCTGGCATGCTGCGGCACGGCGATCTAGCTGTCGTGGAGGCATCAGGGCATTGGGAGGAGCTTCTTCCCATCTCTAGGAGCTAAATAAAGGACGATGATGCAGGGGGGAGCTCCTAAAAGACATGACTGGTTATCACACTTGTCGAGAGGAGCGCCGGACAAGACTCACGGTGCTTGCCGACCAGGAAGTGACTGGTCACAGAAGTCATCTGGGTAGTTCGGGCTACCAGCCCACAGGGAGGTAAATAAAAGATGAAAAGGAGGACACCAGGATTCATCCTAATAGAACGAACCGTGGATGGGAAAATTCAAATGTAAAAGGAACACTAGGATCCGTCCCATTGGAACGAACCGTGGATGGGAAAATCTCAAATGTAAAAGGAACACCAGGATCCGTCCCATTGGAACGAACCGTGGATTGGAAAATCTCAAATGTAAAGGAACACCAGGATCCGTCCCATTGGAACGAACCGTGGATAGGAAAATCTCAAATGTAAAGGAACACCAAGATTCGTCCCATTGGAACGAACCGTGGATAGGAAAATCTCAAATGTAAAAGGAACACCAGGATCCGTCCCAATGGAACGAATCGTGGATGGGAAAATCTCAAATGTAAAAGGAACACCAGGATCCGTCCCATTGGAACGAACCGTGGATAGGAAAATC
>JAMKQA010009035.1:0-11279 GCA_024699735.1 Posidonia australis | reverse complement strand
CACATTCCCTGGTCCCGACGACACGGTCCCACGCTGTCTCGGTCCACACACAGAAAAACTAGGAAATCATTTTCCAAATCAGGCCAACCATTCCTTTGAAAACCATTTTCCAAATCATTTTCATATTCTTTAAAAACTCTTCCAAAAACCTCGACAAAACACGACATTTTCATGTGTCCCAAGGGACCACCACTGATGGCCCACAATCCCCTCTCACAGGGACAAAACACGACATCCAGAAAGTCATCGAAAACACTTTGCAAAACTCACATGGGCCCAGAATCGACATGCCGAAATCAGATTCGGTATGCCGAAATCCCCTGGTTCGGTATGTCGATTCTAAATCGGTATGCCGAATTGGGGTTAACGGTCAGCACTCAAGTCAAATTCGGTATACCGCCCATAAACGGAAAACTGAATTCCGATCAGAGGACCTAAACTGACAGAAAAATGGTATGCCGAACAGAATCGGTATGCCGAAATCTCCTGATTCGGTATGTCGTTTCCATTCGGTATGTCGAATTCTGCGAAACCAGAAAACGGCCCAAACCCTATCGTCCGAAATCGTCCCAACTGGGACCTCCAATCGGGCCCCCTAAACAAACACCAAAAATCTTGCATAAAAAACATGGTGTAGACCCCTCGTGTCTACTCCAAAACCCAACCAACAGAACTAAAATCCATTCACCAAGCATCAAGATACAAAATCACAATAAATTCTAGGAAAGGAAATTTACCTAGATTTCATGCAATCTTACATTTTCTACCAATTCCATGCTCTCTATTACAAGGAGTAGATATGCGTACCTGAGAAAAGCTTCCGACGATCCTCGACCGACTCCGGCGAACTCCGACGCAACCACAGCCAAAGCAACGGGTGACGAGAAGAAGTGCAGTATGGTGCAACTTATAAACCCTACGCCTGGAGTAGCTGAAAACGTGCCCACCAGCGCGTCTCAACCACCGATACACCACACAGCAACCAACCGCCAGCCACCACCAACGAGGCCAACTGCCAACCTCAACCATCAGCCCACAAGTAAGCGGGCCCCACAAGCACAGAGCCAAACTACGCACTGAAACACTCAAAAAGAAGCCAGCCCACGAGGCCCAAGCCCAAAAGCACAAAACCACACAATGGACCTCGGAACAGTAACACTTGTCTAGGAAATAAAATTCATAAAATGTAAATAATTACAAAATGAATTTTACAGGTGTTACACGAAGTCTCCTACATTGAATTTTAAAGGTCTCTGTCTCTTATTAGCATAGTTCTTCTGTCTACTCTGTGAAACTACCAACCTTTCTCGAATCAAATCTACTCTGTCTACTTATTGTTGCACTATCTCTAGGTTTAAAAGCTGACATTCGCCTAGTTTGCTCCTATAAACGGATGTCCTACACAATCTACCATACAAAGTTTCTTACGACACTATCCCAATATTGAAGTGATAACTATTATTGTAGGAAAACTTAATTAGTGACAAATGTTTCCTCCAGCTTCCTTCTAAATCCAAAAAACAGACCTTCAACATATCTTCCAGTGTCTAAATAGTCTTTTCGGTCAGACTGTCTTTTTGAAAATGGAAGGCAGTACTGAAATTCAATACAGTACTAAATGCTTCTTGCAATACCTCACAAAACCTCGATGTAAACTATGTCTCTGTCAAACACAATCAATATAGATACTCCATGCAGTCAAACTATTTTAAATAGATACAACTCTGCTAGCTGTGGTAACGAAAGATTTACCTTTATAGGTAAGAAATGTCTGACTTTGTGAGTCAATCGACGATTACCCATATTGCGTCTTTCTTCTAGTCTTGAGTAATCCTATCATGAAATTCATAGATACATGCTCCCATTTCTAAACTAGAGTATCCAAAGATTACAGTCTCTCTAGACTTCTGGTGTTCAATCTTTATCATTTAGCAGGTTACACATTTTACTACGTGCTTAACAATCTCCTTCTTCATCCTAGGTCACCAAAAGTTCTTTTTTAGGTTCTTATACATCTTGATGTTTCCTGGATGAATTGTATATCTAGATCGGTAGGCTTTGTCCAACAATCTCTACTTTACTTCTTCCACCTAAGGCACGTATAAGTGCAAATTGTACCTCAACCCATTATCTACACCAACAAAGAAGTGAGGTGCCCCCTACCTCTAGTTTTTCCTAGATTTTACATATAAAGGAGCCCAATTGCTGAGCAATCACAATTGCTTCCAATAACTTCAAGCAAATAGACAAGTTAACTAACCAAGCTCCAACAGGCTCCTGATACTGCCTTCGAAATCTACACTGAACCAATCCTTCCAACATGAGTTATTCCTCAATCATTAGGTTGGCTACGACATGAGTGCGTCTACTCAGTGTATCTACGACCACATTGACCTTCTCTGAGTGATAAGACAGATTAAAGTCATAATCTTTAAGATATTCCACCCACCTCTGCTGTCTCAGGCTCAAGTCCTTTTATGTAAAAATGTACTTAAAACTTCAATAGTCTGTAAATACTTCAAACTGTTCACCATATAGATAAAACCTCTAAATTTTTAATGCAAACACTACCGTAGTCATCTCTAAATTGTGGATAGAGTAATTTTTGTTATGGTCCTTTAATTGACAAAAAGCATATGCCACTACCTTACCATGCTACGTCAAAATACACCTTAACTCAGTTTCATAAGTATCGTTGTATACTATAAAACCTCTAAATAGTAGTGTCAAGACTGAAGATGTAACTAGATAAGTCTTCAACTCATTAAAGCTTCCTTCGCATTATCAATCCCATATGAATAGAACTTCTTTCTGAGTCAGTCTAATCAGAGATGATGTAATCTTGAAGAAATCCTAAATAAGTCTTTGATAATATCCTTCCAAGTCCAAGAAACTTCTGATTTTTGTCACATTTTTGGACCTGACCTAACTATTTACTACTTTCACTTTCGTTGGATCTACTTTAATGCCTTCTCCTAATATAATATGACCAAAAAATATAATTTCTTTTAACTAAAACTCACATTTAGCGAACTTTGCATAGAGCCAATGTTGCCTCAACATTTCCAGCACCGTCCTCAAATATATGTGGTGAGCTTCCATGTTAGGAGAATACACCAACACATTATCTACAAACACCACCACAAACTGATCTAAATAGGATTTGAACATCTTATTCATCAAATCCATAAAGGCGATTAGAGCATTTATTAATTCGAATGACATGACCAAGAACTCATAATAGTGATACTAAGTCTAAAAAGTCATCGTGTGCACGTCCAATTTCCAGATCCGGAGCTAATGGTAACCTGATTTCAAGTCAATCTTCGAAGAGACGGGAGCTCCTTACAACTGTTCAAATAGGTCATCGATCTTGGACAACAGGTATTTGTTCTTTATTGTGATCTGGTTCAATATCCAATAATCTATACACAATCGAAGCGAACTATCCTTCTTGACGAACAAAATAAGCACACATTAAGGTGATACACTTGACTTGATGAGCCTTTTGTCCAATAACTCTTACAATTGATTCCTGAACTCTCGCAATTCTACAAGTGTTATCCTGTAAAGGGTCTTTGAGATAGGACTTGATCCTGACAACAAATCAATCTAGAACTCCACTTCCCTATGCGGCGGTATACCAAGTAACTCCTTTGCAAATATATCAGGACACTAGCAAACAACTGGTATATCTTGTACCCTTAGAATAGACGATGTAGGCACAACTACACTGGCCAGATATCCCACATAAACTTTTTCTAATGAACGGTAAGCCTTTATCGCCAAAATCACCTTCTTCGACTTACGTAGTCTTACTTATTACACCAAGTACAAGTCCTATCCTAGACATTCCACCAACACCCTCTTATTCGCACAGTCAATCATTGTTAAATGCTGTGTTAATCAATCCATGCCTAGTATTACATCATATTCCTGCATATCCATTATTATCATATTAGCCTTGAAGTCTTTATTTCCCAATTTAACATCAACTGACCACAAATATCTCCGTGTTAGGTTGTATTTTCCCAATAGAGTCACCACATCAAGGTACAAAGCCAACCTAACTGGTCTATCTCCATTTTCAACCGCAAACGATTTAGAAATAAGGAAAAATGAACTCCCTGAATCAAATAATACTCTTGCTATTCGGTCAACCATCAGAAAAGAACCTAAAGACAATACATATCACAACTACAAACCATGATTATTATTAAGAACAATACTAGATACATAACTTCATAGGAGAGTAGAAATTTACAATACATAGTTGATTACTACTCCTTACCTTCTTGCATTCTTGGCGTTTCTTCCCTTTCCAAAGTCTTACACATTCACAGGTCTTAAAATGTCAAAATACCACACAATACAGAGAGCCAAGGAGAACGACAAACACAATCAGACAAATAAACACAAATCTACCATGATTACCAATAAATATGTACATAATTACAAGTAATCAAGTTCCAGTACATCCAGATTATACAAAAATGAGTATTAATCTCCAATACAATATTACATTATTTCTGGATTTCTGGACTGACAATCTATGATCCCACCACGTGAACTCAACACGTGAACCCCACTCACGATAGTCACCCACAGTTAACCCTTGGTGATAGCAAATATTACACCTTGAGAGAAATACACTGACTTGACGAGACTTACTGTTAGGTTTTTATGAAGATCTAATGGCAACGATAAGTTCACAAGACTTAAATCTGACTTTTATAATTATTGATACAAGTTAGTATATAAAGTTCTCACTAATGAAAGTAAATGTGAATTTGAATATGAAACCAAGGAAGTAATGAAGGATTATATATCTGAAGGACAATATATGTCAGCGATAGGTAGTTCAAGGGATTCATTAAAATTGGAAAGGAATATAAATGAAAACGAAAAATCGTTCATAAGTTTTGCTAGATTTTATTATAAGTTAGCATCCATTCTTCATATTAAATTTTCGAAAACTCAACTATAGTGTTGTAAACTGCAAGTACTCATAAATTGTAGGATTGCTTTGCGTAGACTTGCATGCTTGATAGTTATAGCCCATCAATATACATAAGACCTAGAAGAATCAAATTTCAATTTTTACTTTAAACATTAAGTTAGTGTTTGATACGTTGGAATGGAGACTGGAATGGACTGAAATAGAATGAGAGAATTCTATTCTAATGTTTGATACAAAAAAATCTTTAAAATAGGTAAGGGAATAATTACCTTGAGAATCAAATTCCCATTGAATACAGAAATTTCATTCCTTCCCGAGAGGTAAGGAATTAATCCTAAAAACGTTGTGTACCTCTTCTATGGTCGTTCCTCCTTCTCCGCAGCTATCCTTCTTCCTCTGTGACGTATTCCCGATGTCTGTTACCCTTAGTCATAGAATGTGGGCCGAGCTGGGCTGATCAGGTCCAAAAAAGTAAGTGCCTGCTTGGGCCTGGATCATATCGGACCAGCCCGTAGGCTAGACTGAGTCGAGTCAGGTCGAGCCTCCTTTAACAAACCATGGACCCAACACTGCCCACGGCCTGTCGATGAGCCAAGTTGGGCCGACCCGGTCCATTGGGTCAAAATTTAAATTTTAAAATTAAAATTTGATATTAATAAAAAAAATATTTTTTAATACATTAAAAAAATAAAAAATATATAAAAAATAAAAAAATACAAAAGATGTTTTACATCATTGCATAGTAACATTCTTGAGGAACTTTACGAATACTTTTTTTTATTTCAGGCCCAGCCCTTATTCTTTTTTCAATTTCTAGACCGACTCGACCTGATTCGGCCTGGCTTAATCCTCATTTGCGAGCCAACATGGACCTATTCTACGGGCCTATGGGAGCCTAGCACGTGGACTCGACACGACCCACGGTGGGCCTGGCCTGGCCTGACCTGGTGCTGGGTTAGACGGGCCGAGGCTGTGGTGAGCCTGGGCTGGGCCGGACAACCCAGGGTCGGCCCGCCCCGATTTTTATGTCTAGGCACCCTCCTCCTCCTTTGAGGCCCTCCCTCTTCCTCTACGGCCTTCTCTCTTCTACAATCATCTCTTTTTTATATTTTTTTGCTTTTTCGTTTTCTTTTCCTATTTTTTTTGTGTATGTATTTTTTTTACAAAGAATATTGATATTTTTTTATTATCTTCTTTTCCTACAAAAAAAAAAATTTCTACCAAGAATATTTTGTTAATGCTAATTTAGAAAGGATTATTTATGTTAATGTTAATTTAGAAAAGATTATCTATGTTAAAACTTTTATGTGTATGTGTATATTGTAGTATGTATGGAAAAAATTATTTTAATTTTTTTTCCAAATTGACAGGATATTTTTGTTAATATGTAGTTTTTAATCTTCTAATTTTTATATTTCCATTTCGATTCTGTTCTTATGTATCAAATATTAGAAAGGAATTGTTTGTCAATTCCATTCTGTAATTCCATTACATACCAAACACAAGAATGGAATAAATCTATTTCATTCAATTCCATTGCAGAGTTCATTCCATTTCTATCTATTTTCACTCCAATGTACCAAACGTAAGGTAAGTCTTGTAATAGATCTATAATGGATAGATTTAAGAAATGTAATAAATGAGTTTTAATTATTCTCTTTTATCTATTTTGTAATGTTTTTACACTCATGGGACCTCTATGACTGCTTCCGCAAGCCCGTGTGTGTCTGAATGTTACAAATAAAGCTGTGAAAACAATGTGACAAGGATTTGATAGAATTTCAAAGATTTGAACGTTACACAAAGTCCAACATCAAAATATTATTACCTGCTATTGAAAAGCTCTAATGCAGAATTAGCCATTGTTTTGAATGAATTATTCGAAAATTAATTCAGAATAGTATATACAACTAGAACTATTATCCGAAAAGGATGCAACTAGAAACTTGGACACAAGGTTCTCGTGCAAAGAAATCGGTTGTTGGTTTTGATAATTCAATGCAAAGCACAAGAACCAGCAACAAACAGCAAGAGTCATAACCTAAGAACATTCGGCAGGAAAAACTCTTCAAATTGAAACTGATCTTTTTTTCAGTTTAAAGTATAATCCAAACCAACACATTCTAACATATTGCTCCAAGGAACCACTTCTAAAACAACTCAATGAAAAGAAAGGATCATAAAATGACTACAAACATGACCAGATAAGATAGTTGAGGTGAATTTTCAGCTGCAAATCTAAAGCACATATAGGCATAGACATACTGATTTTCGGGCAAACATTAGGAAGAAAAGAGAAATTTTAGGAAAAAGTCCAAAATTGCAAGATCAACCAAAGCCAGCAATTCTAAAATCTAAAACGACATTAGAGGGCAAAAAGACAGAGTTGTTCCAACAAAAAGAGCACTGAACTCATGTTGTACCTGAACCAGTGGCGGCGCACCCATTGGCTCTCAAATGGGTTTGAACCAACACACCCTGTCACCGATGTCTCTCGTAGCCTTGGAAGCCCTCACCGCACCAACCACTCATCCTCGAACCACCAAACGAGCCTCGAACCGAGCACGGAAACCACCTCTACATTTCCGCTGACCGCCATGAACACTTGCCGTTGTCAGAGGAAGGGGAAGATGAGCATTGTCAACGGAGGGCAGAGAGGAACGAGGGAGAAACCGAGAGACGGAGAGAGATGGAAAACCGCACGAACCGCTATGAATGAAATGGTTATGAACGAAAAAATTTTAATTTTAATCATTCATTCAGATAAATGAATGGTAGGATTTTTAACTACAAATAAGTAATTATAACTATAGTTATAACTGCAAGAGATTCTTTATTGAAGCACAACGTAATTGACCAAGAGCTCTCGCGAAAGTACATTCTTAGTGTTCTAACTCTGCACGATACTCTCTGCTATGGCGTTTGGCCGATCTGGCTGCCGAACTACTTCCGGTCAGCGTGCAACTGTGTCCTCACCGTACTATCTCCGATCGTCGTATAAAAGCCTCCCTCACCTGAGGCCCTGAGCTCAGCGACCGGTAAAACCCACCATCGACCGGTAACCCCTTCTTACTCTTTGCTTGTTACGGATCTGGGAGGTCGTAAGAGGAAGGCGGCCTCTCCTCTCCTTGAGCCCCGAACTGGCTCCTGTGGTCGGGACATCTCCACTGGTCTCAGGCGGGGTAGATCCCCTTCTGCGGCCACCCGATCGACTAGATCTTGGGATCTGGTGATAAACCTTGGTGCCAGCGTTTGTTTGCAGCTAGATCTCTCGGCACCTTCGAATATTGTGGTGGATTGCATGTTTTTTACCAGATCTTTGTTACCAAACTGGTTTTATTCGATGAATTTGGTCTCTTTCCATACTGGTGTTTTTGCCCCTTCTGGATCCGTTACGCTAGAGTATTTTTATTCTACTGTAAAGGATATGCCTGTGATTATTGTTGTGGATGAATTTTTTGATACTGGCGGATCTCAGTTGGGAGTTTCTTACAGTCCCTTTGGGATTCAATGTTCGGATGCCTTATTTTTAGATCCTGTCTATTTGCCATTGTCGCCGGCGAGCTTGCTTTCGCCGGTGGGATCCCAGCGAGGGACTCTGTGTCCTCGGAGTGGAGTCGGGCTGGAAGACTCTGACGCCTCGGGTTCTGTTTGGGGGTACTCTAGGTATTTTCCCCCGATATTTTCGAAAGTTTTTAATCCGCTTTGTGAAGATAAAGAAATGGTGGAAGGTTATTATGAGGGTGATTTCGTAAATTCGTTGGCAGGGCCAACCCTCTCACCATCTCATTCTGTCTTATCTGGATTTATTGTTGCCTCTCACG
This sequence comes from Posidonia australis, assembly GCA_024699735.1. Taxonomy (NCBI): domain Eukaryota; kingdom Viridiplantae; phylum Streptophyta; class Magnoliopsida; order Alismatales; family Posidoniaceae; genus Posidonia; species Posidonia australis. Next base: position 2,495 of record JAMKQA010009035.1, on the reverse strand, counting down.
CTTTACAAATAGGCGATTCTTACACTTATAATAATGTTCCCACGCCGTCTCTATTGTCAGAAACTTCTGACGATTGCCATTCTGTGTCCCTTGAGAGGCGAGACGAGTCACATAGCATTAACTCTCCGTCTCCGACATGTGAGAGAGAAAATGGAGACTTTGATGGGGTGGGACATGGGCTTTCTTTGGAAAATATCATTCTCTCCCCTGCCACGGATTTAAATTCTTCCCTAGATTATAACGAACATTCTTATTATCAGTATGATAATGAAATGGTTTACGGGGATGATTTTTCGGATTCCGAAAATTTTGGGGTTCCTCCGCATGTGGGTACACTTCCTGACATAGACATATCGACTAGCTTTTACAGCCTTTCCCACGCACCCACTACCCCGCTCTCCTTTGGCTCGCGATACATCCCAACTGGTTTGCGATTCGCGGTACTCCAATCTTCCCCCCAGCACATTACCTCCACTTACACAGCTTCCATAAGGCACCTTTCCCCTTCTGGTTTTGAGAGCGGCAAGGCTCTGTGCTCTGAAGAAGATTTCTCCATTGGGTGGGAAAAAATCACTAGGCGAAAAGCTCGCCCTCCTTGGGTAAGCTTTTGTACACTACATAGAAGATGCTTTAAATGTGGGCTGAAGGGCCATGAAAAGAAAAATTGTAGATACAAGGGTTTTTGTTTTAAATGTAAAGCCTCCTCTCACTTCGTAGCACTGTGTAAATTTTTTCAAGGTATGGCTCCTAATCTTCCTCCCACCATTAAATCGGTTGGTTTGTCACCTCAGAACCCATTTATCTTGGCTCCTTCTGAGGCAATTTGTCAACAACATATGCTATTGTCTCGCAGTGCTATCATCACTGTACACAACACCAACCTGACAATAGAAACCCTACAGGAACACATTCGGGTGCATTGGTTAAATGCTCCCCACGTGGAGGTCTAGACCTTTTCATCTGGTAAATTTTTACTGACTTTCCCCTCGACAGAAGATAGAAACGATTCACTCAATCAATACGGTCCCATGCTCCAGTTGATTTCAGCCTCTTTCATGCCTTGGATCTCTAACTCCAATGCTATTTGTAACCTCAAAGAGGATGGAGTCTGGATTAGACTTGAAGGTGTCCCATATCATCTTAGAAATGTTGATGTTTTCAGACACATGGTAGAAAGTTTCGCTGACCTCCTGGAAGTGGATATGAATTTTGTAAACAACTTGGGGTTCTCCAGAGTTAGAGTAAAAGTCCATTCAGGAATGAAAGTACCAGACTGTAGGTTTTTTGCCTATGGTAGATCGGTGTATCCTATCAAATACCGACAGAGCTGGGACCTATGCTATACATCTTCTGAAGCTACTACATACCAGACTGATCCATGGCTCCCCAAACCTCCCACTAGACCCCCTTCCAGTGCTTTGAATCCTATTCGTAAACAATTCAAACCAAATAGAGGATGGAGGGGTAATAGAGGCAATAGAAGTCAAAAGATGGGTAAAAATGTCTGGACTCGACCCATCAGCCCAAAACTAAAGACCTCATACAAGACTACTGGATTTCGCCCAATTCCTTCCTCTTCTCCTAGGGAAGATCTCCCTCCCAGCATCCCTTCCATAGCCTCTCTTTTTATCCAAATTTAAGAAAGTGCTGGCTGTGTATGATTACTTGGAAAGTGATGATTTGGGAGGCTCTAGTGAGGTTTTGGGTGATCATGTGGCTGAGCCGCACACTGCAACACCGCTCCATGCCCCAGGTAATCAGAATGCTTTTACTGCCACTACTCATATTCCAGAAATACTAATGCATGCTTCCCTAGGATTGATTTTGCTGCTCAGTTTTCTCCTGTTATTAGGTCTGATTTTACTGATACTGCAAGTGCTGCATTTTTAGAAACTGATGGCTCTTAATTGCATGATGTTCTTACTTGGGATTCATATAGTCATTTCAAGGAATTTGCTGCAAAGATTGGCATCACTTTTAATACCATCCCTGAGGCAAAAAGTTTTTATAACTTGGTTAGAAATGACCAAGGGTTGAGCAGTCAACACTTAAACGAGGATTCTAACATGTTCGAGAACTTTGCTTCTCTTTCCATCTTATAATATATTTAAATGTTGATAGTTGCTTGGAATATAAGGGGCATGGGTAGTGGTGGGAAACAAAGATCTATGAGGAATTTGATTAAAGCAACCAAATGTAGTATCATAATTATAAGTGAGACTAAGCTTGAGATTATACCTCCACGGACTTTAAACTACATTGGAGGTGGCATACTCACTCAGTGGCTTTTTTTACCTTCTCTGGGTGCTTCTGGGGGTATTGCCATAGGTTGGGATGATAGTATAGTTACAATGTGTGACAGCATAGTGGAAACATATAGTATTTCTATATTTTTTAAAAATATTCAAGATAATTTTGAATGGTGGCTCACTGGAGTGTATGGTTCGTGTGTCCCAAGTCTAAAACAAAACTTCTTAATCGAACTGGATTCCATT
>JAMKQA010009034.1:0-11491 GCA_024699735.1 Posidonia australis | reverse complement strand
AAAATACAAGAGCAGCTAGGGCTGGTTCCAGTCTTACTTGTGACGATGATTTTAGAACTGATAATATTTATGATTTGCCTGGGAAATTTTTAAGTTATACTTGTGATGATATCCGTGGTCTGTGTATGGGGGACACTTTTGCTGCTGTACCTGAAGGGTGTTTCTTACCCCTTCCGGCTCCTCCGGCTTATACCTTCGATAGGGCGGTAGGCTCTTGCCGGTACTCCTGCTCCGGCAACTGGCGAAAACGGGACTCCCTATGCACTGACACGCATACAGCCTCTGTAGAAGGATTTCAAATCCGAGGCTCTTGCGAACGTTTTGTGTACGGGAAACGAATTTGACAATGGGATGGCGTCTGATTTTTGTCGCCTTTCCCAGGTCCCATCTCTGCCTCTCTCCTCTGATAGTCGATACACCTTCTTTCCACCTGGGCTGAAATTTGAATTATTTTTTACTGGCACTCATACTTTAATTCAGATTCTTTGGCTACAGGCTTTGAGAAAAGTGAAAATTTGCGGGCTATGTCATCTTTTCAGGAAAAGAGGGATTCGGAGTAAAGTTTATTGCCTCCCAATGATCCCCAACTTGAGATGGTGTATAATACTGGGACTCCTGTTCTTCAAGAAGACAATCCTCACTTGTGATTTACCTTTGGTTAATTGATTCACAGTAGAATATTGAAAGAGGATTTTTTGCTTTATAAAAAAAAAAAATTTTTGCTTGTTCGTCACCTGCTGAGTGACAGGGTACCATTTTTGTAATATTTTGTTGGACACAATACTTTGAAATACTGTGGTTGTAAATTTATTAAAGTAATAGAAAGAAAAACTAACTACCGTTTACCAAAAAAAATTATTTTCAATAAAAATAAAGTGCCAATTACAATGTGTTAAATGACCCTGTTTACAATCTGGAAGTGATTCTAATCCATCATATCTACCCAATGAGGTGAAATCTTTTACATGTACTTAAGTTGGTATTGTAAGTTTTCTAACAAAATAAGTTTAGTGATAATTTATTTTTAATGGGGGGATTTTACTATGTGTGTGTAAAATAGTTCATAGGCAGAGGTATACTAAGAAACTCAATGATAAATAGGTACGAGACATATTGTCCATGATTGCCAGGCAACCAAAAGAAATATTGGAAACTATTGCTCAGGTAATATAGTGAGTTATTGTGGTAAGAGAATTGTTGCTCTCTCACTTTTTTCTAATTGCTGAATTACTTTTCAGTAGTGGTATTTTAATAGAAACTGGGATTTGCAAGTTTTTCCTCCTTGTGGTGGTGCATGGAATATGATCGACAAGGTTAGCTTAGCTAGAATCTATACTATTTTTCCCTTCCTTGCATGGTATTTTTCTCACTCTTTTATCAACATTTTGTGTTAGTTAATTTTTGTACAGTGTTAAGCATATCGAACTCTCAGCTTTTTCATCAGTACAGATATACAATAACATGCCTAGTTAAATTGCTTCTTGAACGCCATATGTGTTTCTTTGTTCTCTTCATTATTCAATTGCCTGATCTTGTGTAATATAGGTTGGGTAATTGATTTTTAAAATTTGGGTTATGTTTGATATTAATAGTTAGATCCCCCCCTTCTACTCACTTCCCATGGTTACTTGGTCCAGCAAATGGTGGATAGTGGTAATGTATGAAAGTACTCTGCGTGATATTGTTAAGGGTGGAAAGCCAACAATATAGTTATTGATTATTGTTTTACCTAATCCTAAGTGATCGACAGAAATATCGAGAAGAAATTATCAGTGTTCTTTATACATTTTAGCTGGGTTATAACGGTAATGTGGCCCATGCAGGAATGATAATGTAAGTAGTTTTTTAGTTTTAGACCAAATTGATAAAAATAATTCACTTAGAAAATCTGACCATATCATGTCTTTATAGGGACCATTTAACAGCAATCAGGAGGGCAACCAAATTGAAGCCTGATTGTATAATTTTTTGCAGCTACTTTTGCTATTTCACGATTCCATCTCTGTTAGTCCTATCCTTGCTTTTCAAGAATTTATTTACATAGTAGTATGTAATTTGAATCTGTAATGAGTCTACTACAAACCAAACTAGATTGAAGGTTGAGTAATTTTCTCAGTCTTGTGCACCAAAGCTGAGAAGAAGATTTCAGCCATTACAACCAACTACCATTGTACAGTTGGTCAGGAGGAGTGGAACTTCCATCTCCCTCTTAGGATCGAATCTTACGGACCACAAGGAAAAAATATATGCATACCGATATCAAAAAAAAAGATTTCAGCCATTACATCATGGGAGAACACAAAGAAGGCTGATGTGGAAGCAAAGTTTAAAAAACTTGAGGTTAGTTATTACATATATTAGCAGTTGGTTCTCTTTTCTTGCATTTAAGATCTCTGTATATATGATATGAGAGCTGAAGTGTGGTGAGAACTCTTTTAGAGTTGGAATTTAGAGAAAGTTATTATCTACGAGCTTGTCCTTTTTTCAATCATTATTTTGTCTAGCAATAGTGCATACAGTTCTGATAAGTTGATGGTAATTACATTTGCAACTGTTGAAGCAATCATTAGTGTCTAGAAGCTTTTTTAAATGTGTGTATTTTTTCTTGTTTTCTTTTATTTCAAACATGTCCATTGCACTCTGCAAGTTACATTCATTTCAACAGTTTTTGTCTTCCCCAATTTAAAGAATTGGAGAAGCTGACGGCAACATACAATGTTTGTGTGAATATCCAGGAATTTCAAAAACACCTTTTGTATGTTTATGTACATAAATCACATGTTGATTCTCAGTGTCCCATGCTTGAATGGTGCCATCCTCTGAGCCAAATACTAATATAAGTATGTAACCCTGTCATTGTTAAATGTCAAGTAAGTAATAGATTTACTGTAAAACATCAAGTTTGGAAACAATAGAGGGGAACACAAATCATCACAATGTAAAAGAAAAAGGAAATTAAATTCTGAAACATCAAACTTTATATGTATGTATGTATGTATGTATGTATAGATGATTTGCTATCTATTGGACTGTCATCTTTTAGGTATGAAGCTTATCTAAGGGTAAACTATTGCGGTCAATTACTTTTCCTTTGATCATTAATGTTGTGGCACTGGATTCTGGAGAATATGTGTTTTTGGCTACTGGTAAAGATGGGAAAATATATATTGCCGCACTTAATGTTGAATGTACCTCAAGTAGCAGTTTTGGAATGCACATGATAGGTTCCTTGTCTGATCAAAGGTTCATCTTCATTGTCCCTCGTGTAATTATGTTTCACTTGAAGTTTCACATTCTAATGTTCACTTATCATAATAATAAGCCAAGTTTTGTAGACAAAAATCAGCATGTATTTGCAAAGAATTGTATATCCTCCTCTTTGACAACTTCGAATTATATGGCAGCTAAAAAAAAAGCTTTCAATTATGTAAATATTTTTTGATAAATTAAATTATGAGATAATTATATGTCCTCTACCAAATGCTCAAATGCAAATTTGGGGTAAATTGTAAATATCTCTTGTCATGGTGTGGAAGTGTTGTTGATATAAAATATGTGCCTAATAAGAATTTTTTTAAATTTTTTTTATAGCTCGTAAGGACTTTGCAAGGACATTGGCCTTGTGAAGTCTTCTCAATTTTTTAATTGTTTTAATATCTACAAGAATATAACGCATACATTGCTAGGAGATTGCGATTAATAATGAAGACCTTACGAGGGTCTTTTGTCATTAGTAAGTCCTCACAAAAATTTTCGTGAAGACTCAACTTGGAAATTTACTTAGAAATATTTTTTGACGATTAAACACTTTGTGACGACTTTTTGTCCTAACTGTGTCCTTACGAAGGCTATTAATGAGGACTTTGTGAGGACATCTATTCTCCGGATTTTGTCCTCATGATTTTCCATTTTTCTAGTAGTGTTAGTGTCCTATTGCATCTCTCGACAATATCATTCATAGTTGGAGAACCAGGCATAGTGTATTAAGAGATAATACTACAATCTTCTAGGAACTTAACAAACAGACCTGGACGTTGTTCACCGGATCTATCATATCTACCATAGTACTCACCACCATAGTCGGATTTAACAGTTTTAATTCTTTTGTTGAGTTGGTTTTCAACTTTAACATTTCATTGTTTGAATACATTTAAGACATGTGATTTTTCATGAATGAGATATAAGTAGCTATAACGTGAATAGTCGTCTATAAACGAAATAAAGTATTATTGACTATTCCAAGATGTCGTAAGGAACGGTTCACAAATATCTGTATGTATTACTTTCCTAATATTAGTTTGTCTTTCCTTAATACACACAATGTAAATTTGAAAATCTGTTGATTTTAAAATAGAAAGAATTTCATTTGACACAAGTCTCTTTATTCATTGTTTATATATATGACCTAAGCACTTATGCCATATCAATGTAGAATTCTCACTCAATTTTTAATTTATACCTTTAGATGTAGAATGCAAGGTTTCATTATAAGAAGTTATTGTATCGAGCAAATACAAATTATCATTATTAATCAAAGAACTAGTACAATAAGATTAGAATATGAAAAAGACTAAAATTTTCATTTCCTTGAAGACAAGATTAATCGGATTTGTCCAATATAGTAATAGAAATCAAATTTCACCTAAAAGACGGTACAACATAAGTCTCTTTCAAATTCCACCTAATCAGATTTGTCCAATATAGAAATAATGTGTACTCAATGAGGTTCGCTAGCATTTTTCCCCTTCTCTAGCAAGCTTTCGATGATTTTCGATGACCTCTGGCGAGCTCCTTTGATGCCTACGCTTTCACTGGCGATGCGTATGCACTCGACGATGGAGCTCCTCCCTCACAATTTTCTCCCCAGTCATTTTGCTTCTCTCCTAGTCACTCGCGTTTCTCTCTTATTCATGAAAATAAGGGACAGTTGGGTTTTTAAAACCCACATGAGATTCAGTCAAGGTGGGAAATACAACGCAGCCGGGTAGACGGCGGCTCAACAAAGAAGTCGAGGCGCAAGAGTGTCAAGTGACGTTTCTTGTTTTTTGACATTTAACTATTTGGACTGCACGTCAGCAATTCATGCCATCAATACTCGTTGGTCCTCTGCGCCTAGATGATTCGCCTTCTATGCCTGCCTAATTTTCTCATCCAGATTATCTGTCTACTAGGTCTGCTTGACCTTTTCTGGACAAAGTTAGAGAGGAAAAGAGAGTTTAAATAAAGGAAACTAATTACAAATCCATCTCAAACACCAACACACATTTCCAAAGCCACAAGGAATTACATTCCAGAGTACAAACATTGATATTAAATCTCATTATCAAAATACAATGTCTTTGGTACATTCTTGGATATTATACAAACCAACCAAACCACTACTTAGTGTGGTTCAAGTTGGATTATCAATAACACAAAAATGAACCTCTATTTTGAAACGCACATTAATTAATGACGAATCTTATAGACTCGATCGTGATGAAATATAAGAACCATTTTTACGAATAAAAAGAGAAAGTGTTACACAAGTACGAATGAGGAAACTAGTGGCTTGTGCTTCATTGCTTATTGAGTAAAGTATTTACAACAGCCAAATCAAATTTTCTGAGAACATTCTGACCACCATGTCACTATTTTTGTTTTTCTTTTGCTCGGCATTGTCTTTTTAGACATTTTACCATTTAATCGTGATAGGTTTCTATGTTTAGTGATTATCATTGTACTTCATTACGCAACCAAACAAATTTTCTACAACCTAAGATTTTGTTATTTCTGATGTTAACTTAGATTTCCTCTTGCCTTTCTAAAATTCTTTCATGTTAATACCAAGTCCATGTGTCAAACACTATCAATTAGAAATACGAATAAAGATATAAGGATTTCATGATTTTGTTATTTCTGATTTCAACTTAGATTTCCTTTTTGCTTTCTAAAATTCTTTCCTGTTTAGTAATGCCAAGTTCACCTGTCAAACATGATCAGTATAGGTTTCTTTCTTTTTCATTTTTCTGTTCATCTTGTGAATGAAATGCTTTCTAATTTTCTAGTCTTATATTTCTATTGTTAATTTCCTATTCAATATTGTTGGTTGTATCTCACTTATGTAGAGTTAACGTCTTTTACTTAGATTAGTTAGTGCCAAGACAAATCCATTTGTTTTCACATAACTTGTATAAATTTGTTTTCACGTAACTTGTATAATTGTCTTTTATTCTTCAACTCTTTTGCTGAATGAAATCTTCATAATTTCCTTCTCCATCACCTGTGTTGTTAATTTCTTAAACATCATTAGTTCATTCATCTTACTTTAATGTAGAAAACTAGAGTTGTTTTCATCTATTATTTCTTCTTATCCTTCATTTTTCCTCACAACATAGAATTATAACAATGTTACTTGCATTAATATTACTTACAAAGGCACCATTAGGTAATTAGCTTCTATTGTTTCACATTTCTACAAATTAAATCTACATCACGATTACTTCCAATTGCATCATAAGGTGCATCAAACAACATCATCATCTGAGATGATTTTTCAAATGCATGATAAAATTTGCTTGCTCGGATTGTACATTCACTCTTTGTCCTTTTCCTATTGCCTTCTCTTTGATAAAAGTTATAATAAGCAAGAGATACGGAAAATGCTTTACAATTTATTCATGTTATTATTTACTCCATGGATTGTTCCTAAATAATGTAAACTTTTTGCTTTGGGCAAGGGCACCTTTATATAGAAGAAAACAGAAAAGTGAATGTTTTTTTTTTTTTTCAAAACAGCATCTTATATTAAATATCATCAAGGCTATACAAGCCAGCCAAATTTCCATATTACCAGTATTACACAAGATTTGGAACCAATAGTTCCGAATAGAGCTGAATCAATGTTAACACCCATTTGATACAGACAGAGTTTAGAAAAATAATTATGCAGAGGAGGCTATCCAGGTAACAGATCCCTTTAGCCCTCAAATTCTTCAACCGCAGTATGAATATTATCAGAATCCAGGCTTGGAAGCACAACCTCCTGATTGTTTCTAAAAGAAGAAGGAAGAGTAGGGGCCTGCTTCACCATCTGAGAGGCCATTGTAGAAGTGAATTGAAGAAATTCTTCTTTCTCAAAGTCTGAAACAAGAGTTTCTACCCTGTAATGCATTAACAAATTAATATCATGAATGATAACTAAATGTGATATGCTTAGATTACGAAAAATCCTGTTATTCCTTTCCTTCCAAATCAGCCAGAGAATGATTTGAAGTAAAATCGCCCAACCATGCATGTTTAAATCAAATTTAAGAGGAGATATGAAGTAGAATAAGTCAGCAATACAAAAATATCCTAAATACAAGTCTGAAGATAAGAAAAATCGGCAAATATGTCTTATGAATGTACAATTTATAAATAGATGATTGTTATTCTCAGTGTGTGCAAAACAAAAGACACACAGCTTAGGACCATTCCAGCCTCTTTTAGCTAAATTTTCTTTTGTCAATTTTTTGTTTTTCAGAACTAACCAAGAAAATAACTTAACTTTTAATGGAGTGCTGCTTTCCCAAATACATTTGTAAAAAGGAAAACAATATCCACCATCATTTAAAATGCAGTGATCAGCTTTGACAGAGTAGCCTTTATCTTGAGATGGTAGTCAGCTCAAGATATCATCTCGAGAAACAAGAACCAGAGATTGCAAGAGATTATCAAATATTTCTAGTTGCGATTGTAGCAATAGAAAATCACTCGAGGAAACCTTAGAAAGGTCAAATAATTTGTTAAAATCAGATCTGAAAAGATCCATTGTGGTTTTGACAGATGCCTTTTTGAATCTAGCTACATAATATAATCCAGGAATCAGATATTTCAAAATGGCTCCATTCCACCATTTTTGCTCCCAAAAGATTGTATTATTGCCATTATGAACTTGGGAAGCAGTGAAACAGTTAAGAAAAATATAACATTGTTTGATGCTACGCCAAAGAGGAGAGCAATTGCTAATTGAAGAATTTAATAATGCCCCAGGCCAAACCTTATTGAGATATCTGACCTTTATAAGATCTTTCCATATAAAGTAGTGATTGCCAGAAAGAAGTTGCCATAGCAGTTTAGACTTTAAAGCCATATTAAAGTTTCTTAAATTAATAATCCCCCAGCCATTTTGTTGTTTCGATCTGCATATATTTGCCTATTTAATTAAATGTACTCCTTTTTGATTTGGAGAGAAGGAGTTCTATAAGAATCTACTTTTAAGTTTGTCAATTTCCTTCTCAATTTTGATAGACATATATAAAACTGACATATAATAAGTGGAAATGGCCGACAAAACAGAGTTTAACAAAGTTAACTTGCCTCCCAAAGATAAGTGTCTTGCTTTCCATAATGACAATTTATTAGAGATCTTCTCCAGTACCGGAGCCCACATACTATAAGTAGCTCTCTTATAGATGATTTTAATATAAAGTAAAGCATGTTGGTTTATATGCTGAATGTAAATCTCATTCACAAAGTTTTTTGTATTTTAGAATTAATAATTATGTGTACAATATTTGAGTCTAAACATAAAAAGATCTTCATGGATAAAGAGTACTAGATTTGTTTAGCCTTAATTTGAACCTTTTACAATCATTATCTAATTGAGTATTAATTTATTAAATTTTTCCCTAAATTCTCGAAAACCACAATTCTATACTCGAATAGCAATAAATACTCCAATATGGAGTTCATTCTTATTTGGCCTTTTTATTACTTTCTTTGGATAAGAGCATCTACTTTTAGAAGGAAGGAAGCTTTGAATATATTTTTTGTTTTTTAATTAATTTATTTTCTTTGACCTTCTATTCTAAGCTAGCATGAGTTTGCTTTTCATTCTCTTTTCGAATTTATTTTCTTTTGATGCAAGAGAATCACTATTTTAGATGTCCACTTTTACACTCTAACATTATCAAGGTGAAGCATAAGTAACTTTGAGGTTACGAAGGTTGGGAGGTGGGTTGCTATCTCATTTTGAATTCTTTAAGCTTTTCTAGGATTTGGTTTTTTTCCTTTTTAGATAGAATATCCTCTTTTTTTAAGGGTAAATTCTTTGAATATGAGATGGATATGGAAATACTTTATCTTTTTTTTAATGTACTTTTTATCTACTATATGTGACATGGATTTGTATCTCATATTTATTTTTTTCACAGGCCAATGTGGATATAGATTTGATATTGGTGGTGGTTTAAAGGATGATGAATATTTAGTATATGTAAATCTCTTTCTATGGTTTTCTTATTGTTGGTGTTTTTCTTGAGCTCCTTAGTTGCATTCTGAATTAGAGAATTGTTGTGTTATACTCGTCTTTAAAGTTTAGAAGCTTACTTGCTGTCATGATGTTCACCATTTAGTTTTTCTGTCATCTACAATTACACTTTGAATTTAATTTCATCACCTCGTCAGTACTTAGTTTTCTTGGTCTCTTGCATTTGTAAATAAATCGATTTTATCTCTTTTTGCACCTCTTTTGTCTCCAACCTTTGATATAAATTGGAGTTTGGATGGAGATCAATTAGAGATAACAATTTCAGGATGTTCTATTTTTAGTTTTAAATTACATGTTTTTAATAGTATTCTCAATTTGTGTCCTTTCTTTTTCAAGGTAGATGCATCGTTGCTGATTTTTTATTTAATAAATGCTATTGCTATTTAAAAAAAATAGATCTTTACTTTTTGTTTATATATTTTTAACTATTTATTTAGATTTATTAGTCTCTTGATACGTTTAAAGATCAGAGGAAATATTAGTTGTTGCTTAACAATGTGAGCTCATATTTTGTTATAACATCTTCTCTTAAAATCTTCAAAGATAATTCTTCAAAATTTACTTTCAGAGTTTTGTATGTTTCATTTGTTTACTACTAGGATCTTCTTTAGAATTAGAAGAGAATGATAGTAGATAAGATCTTACATAAAATATTTTTGATTGGGCGATGGACAATGAAAAGCTTTTTAAGCAAGTGCTTCGTCTCAGGTAAGATTTGAAAAGATATAGATTTCTGTAGGGTTGGATTTTGGAGTTTTCCAAAGATTGAGTTTTATCTCATGAATTTTTAGTTTTATACAGTGTTAATTTATCATGTGACTTTTTTTAATTCTTATAAGAGAAAATATGATTGGTTTTGGATCATAAATTTTTAGAAGATTGCTCTTGGACTAATTTCAATGTCTTGCTGATTCAAATTTCCAAATTTCAATACCATATTGTTGCAAGATCATTAATTATTCTATTAATACCTTCTATAGGGTAAATCACAACATACATATTCACTGTAAACTTTACCTTCCATTTCAAATAGACAAATTTCATTTAAGTTTCTCTTGCTAATGCTTTGGTTTTGTTTGTTTTTTTTGCCATGGTAGGTATTAGGGTGCATTTGGTACGCTGGAATGAACCCCGGAATGAAAGGGAATGGAATGAAAAATTAGGCTGGAATGAAATTCCAACGTTTGGTACAAAAAAAAGGATTGACTATTGAGGATGGGAATTTCATTTCCTCTCAAAACGTAAGGAATCTCATTCCCATTCCCATTATCCCTCCATTTTCCCGCAACAAAAAGTCCGAAATCTCCCTTCTCCCGCGACAGAGTCCGAAATCTCCCTTCTCCCACAACAGAGCCCTTCTCCCGCAACAACGCCCTTCTCCCTCCCCCAGCCCCCATCTCCTGCAACCTCCCGCCCCCTTTCGCCCCAAACCCTCCCCCATAACCTCCCGCAGCAGATCTCCCATTCCTGCCTCCTCCCCGCACGCAGACAGCTAGGGTTTAGTGGAGGAATGGACGGCAAGCTTGATCAGAGGGGGATGACGACGCCCTGGTGCGACGTGGGACGGCAATGTTCATTGACAATGATAGGTGATGGTGCGTGGGCTGCGTGGTGGGCTTCACATGGCGTAAAATGGTACGGCCTCTCTTCTCCTTCTTTCATTTCTATTTTTTTTTCTTTCTCTGTATTGTGTCCTCCTTCCTTTCTCCCTTTTTCTCCACTCCAACAGACAGCTATGTTCGACTAAGCTCTCACCACTGACGGCCTGATCGGCGGTGGTCGGAGGGTTGAGGGTACACTGGACCTGTCGACGCACGTGTGTCGGGTAGGACCGGTGTGAAAAGATCATGGGGGCCGGCGATACGCCGGAGGCTCATCGGAGTAGGGATGAAGCTATCCATGGCTAGTGGACCTCCTGCGCTGATGATTGTTATCATGGGCTGAGCTGGACCACATAGGTGAAGCGTCGGCCAGTCGGCAGTGGTGGCCACTGGATAGCCAAACAGGGCATGCCGGTGGTCACACTCTGATTCACTTCTGTAAATGTAATCGTTACTGTAATCGTGCCAAATCGTTAAGCCTGTCGTGTTTGAACACCCACTCCCTTGTTCAATTTCACTGAAACAATGGTTTGCAAAACTCAACTTTTGATCATGTAACTTCTTCTCTGACGAAGCACATATCATGCTTGTTATGTGT
>JAMKQA010009033.1:0-11809 GCA_024699735.1 Posidonia australis | reverse complement strand
AGGTTCTCCAGGGAGGAGAAGTGAATTCGAGATACAAGTGTACAAACAAGGTAACCTTTGTAACTTGTAATATTCTAAGTATTGAATATAAGGGATAAGTCTCAAGTGGGGAACTTGAGGAGTGGACTAAGCCGGGGTTGGATGAACCACTATAAATCTATTGTCTTTGCGATTGAATGTGTTTTGTGTTAAATTCTTGAATTGCTTAATAAATTCCAAAGACATAATTTAAAACCGGAAAATCTCTATTCACCCCTCCTCTAGAGAAGCCTTAGGATCCAACACTTTGCTCCTTTGGATTTTCGCGGGCGCGAAATCCAACTCCTTTGCTTTAACCGGGCGGTTCAAGTCCTTGGTTTCTCGGATTTCCTTGGGCAGGAAATCCCGTGGCTCGACCTTTTGACCAGATGGTCAAGGTCCTAGCCCCTCTCTTGGATTTCCTAGGGCAGGAAATCCCATGGCTCGACCCTTTGACCTGATGATTAGTGTCCCAGCCCCTTTCTCAGATTTCCTGGGGCAGGAAATCCCGTGGCTCGACCTTTCGACCGGGTGGTCAAGGTCCTAGCCCTTTTCTCGGATTTCCCTGGGTAGGAAATCCAGTTGTTGGACCCTCTGACCGAATGGTCAAGGTCCTCTTTTTTCTCTTCTGGATTTTCGCAAGCGCGGAATCTAGTTGTTGGACCCTCTGACCGGGCGGTCAGGGTCCTTTTGTTTTTCCCTTTTGAGTTTTCACGAGCGCGAAATCTCTCTTTCGCCTTTGGTCCGTGCGGACCGAGCCCTGCTTTGCTTGACAAATATTCTATTTGTCATACCCCTTTTTTCTTGGACTGGTATCTCCAACTATTCGGTTGACAACCGTCACACTATCAGGCGTCCGAGTTGGCATGGCTTGATTAGCTTGTCGTATCCCGTCTCTTTAGTTGATAACCTCATAATCTGGCTGATGAGTCCGACAACTTATCATTTTCTTGCTAGTGCTTTCTTCTGTTTCTGTTTTCAGCATTAGCATTAGCTTCGCATCGGCTTTCAGCGTCGGCTCTTGCATTGGCATCTTGCATTAGCATTACATCCCAGCATTTAGGTCAGTAGATGCACGCATGCATTTTGCAATTGCATTTGGCAACAAGTCATGACTTTCGGTGCATCCGTCGAATAAGTGACTTACTGCCTATAGCAAACACCATCCTTCTGTAACCTCAAAATGGGGGTATCTTGTCAACCCTGAGCATCGGTCTTGGTTCCCTTCGTCCCTCGACCTCGCTCAGGGAGGGGCATCTGTAGACACCCCGATTTTGAGGTGACTCATTGATGAGACTCCAGTTGTTGCTTTGGATGGGGCTGACCCTTGAACCAATCCAAACCCGTAGCAAACCCGCAGCCCAATTAGAAAACCAGACAAGTAGGAGAGAGCACTTAGCTAGCACACTTACCTGGCACACTTAGCTTGCACACCTACCTGGTACACTTAGCTAACACACCTACCTGGCACACTTAGCTAGCACACTTCCCCAACACACTTAGCTAGCACACCTCCCTAGCACACATAGGTGGCGCACATAGCAGGCGCACACCACTTCGCAGGCTACGGGCTGCTGGCTTTCCACCTCCATGACTATTACCTCTAGCAACGAATATGCCATGGAATCTTCCAGGCTTTTTGTCTGCAAGGCTCTCCCAATTCTCATGAGTTGCCCATGAGAAAATCCTACATAAGGACACCCATAGGCAACCATTGAGAGAGGTTAGAAATCCTGAATTCAGCCATTTTCTGTTCTGAGCCAGCTTCCTGCACGAGTTTCTCCTTCTGTCCAGCAGCTTATTTTCGTTCTTTGGAGCACTCCTTTGCGTCTTAAAGCCTCCTTGGTCCCTCCAAAGCAACAAAGATCTCTTTATTTCTGATATTTCAAGAAGGAACATCTTGAGAGGTAGGCTTGCTACCTCCTCTTTCTCTTTTGAATCTCATTTCAGAAACATGATAAAGCATGCTTGAAATCATACATATGGACTGATTTATTCCATGTTTTCGTAAAGCTTTATGATAAACATGCTTGCTCTCCATGTAAAATAATCTCCATGCTAATCTATACATTTGTTTCTAGTGTAAAATGTACATTAGTTATCTTCTTTCATCATTTTCTTGCACATAGCATTTTGCCATGCATTTATATATTCTTGCACATAGAAGCATGCTTATGATCATCATTTACATATGTTCTGATTGGCATTATCCAGATCATGTTTATTCCTAAGCGTTTTGCATGTTTTCATACATGAACCCATCAACTTGTTTTGACTTCGAATGCATGATTTACATGATGATCCTTGATCCTATGCATCCCCATCATATTTTCAGTACTTAATAATGGTATGAACCCATCTGCATTAGCATGAATCACCCTATGTCTCTGTTGGGGTGGATTCTGGATCAGATTGCAGTCTGATCCAGACTCCCTGGGGCGCACATCTCAGGCGCACCTGTCCAGCGCGCCACTCTGGCGCACCCAGTAGCGCGCTAGACTGGTCAGAGAACAGAGCACTCGCATTGCATCATTGCTTGCATGGCTTTATCGCAGGATTTTGAGCTTGTTTCTTTTATGACTGATTCTCTGATGTGCCAAGATATCACCTGCATGTTTTTCAGTTTTGATCAGGTTGTTTTCCATCTGTTTTCACTATTTTGTTATTAAGTTCCAGGCTGAATCTGGTAGGTCGATTGCACCTTACTCCTTTGTGGAGAACCATGTGCATTGCCCCATGATCCGGTGGTCTGACTGAATCGTGCATCCTTCATCTAGTTCAAATAGGTGAGACCTTGTGTGAGGCTACCTGCCCTTGAGCTCAAGGTCATTGATTTGCATTTCTTGCACTTTTAATACATGGTTTTTTCTGAGTTTTACAGAATAATTCTACTACATACTTTTCCAGAGTGCATCCTCTGATGTTTTGGTTTTGTGCGGCTTTCTGATTTTTTCCTCAGCATGTTTTCCTGACCCAACTAGACGCACATAGGTGGCGCACCAGACTGGAGCACCAGTCTGGCGCACCAAACAGGCGCAGTGGCCTGTTTTCACTAGCACACAGCATGTTTTTCACATGTTTATGCTCGCTTTCTTGACCCGATTTGCTTCTGGGTTTTCCTTTGGTTTTCTTCCTTGATGCATTAGGAAGGCACATCTTTGTTTTCAAATGTTTTCCATGCATTTGAGATTGCATTTAGGCATATAGAAAGCAAGGATGAAAACTCGCTCAAGATATTAGATCTTTGGTCTTATTATGCAATATTATTGCATCAACACTTGACCCGGCAGACGAGCGATATTTCTGAGCATTAGGACACACCCCTACACATCATGCACCCGTAATTTAGACACCACACTCATTTGCATGGCATGGCATATCGCCCTTGGGCGTACAGCAAAGGCTGAAAAGCCGACATTCCATAAGCAAAAGAGAAACCAATAGAAGACCGATTTATCGGGCGTACGAGGGTGCCTAACACCTTCCTCGTACGTAATAGGAATCCTTACATGCATTTCTGGTTTACAAAGACTTTTCTTTTATTTGTTCTGCATGATTTTTCATGTTTTATATGGTTTTCCTTGTCTTCCATTTTAATAGACTAGGTGGCGACTCCTGCATTTTGCATCATTTCTTTTTTGCCGTGGCTTTGCCAACTTTGGCGCATATATATTTGCTGTCATCCCCGACGGCATGGTTACACTTGGCAAATGCAGAGAGCGTTGGAAAACTGCCGCCGTGTAGTGAGCTCTCAACACAGGCACCCGCTCGAAGCAGTGTAGAAAAATTGGTGATTGGTTGAATGCTAAGCAGAGCCCTGACTGCTGGCGGTGCTCTCGGATCATGATCTCAATAGACTTCTCGTCGAAGGGTCTATCTTTGACCTGCGAAGCCAAGGACCACCAACGTCCAACATACTCCCCAAATGTTTCTTGGGGCGTCTGCTTAAGAGCGACTAAGTCCTCCCGCTTTGGGACTAAGTCAAGATTAAAGGAGTACTGTTCGAGGAACGCCTAGACAAGGTCGTCCCAAGTCCGGATGGTGGCCATGTCGAGGGAAGTGAACCACTTCAACGTGGGCCCCGTAAGACTCTTCTGGAACGAGCGGATGAGCAATCTCTCGTCAACTTGAAGCTGTGCAAGGTCTCCGCAATAGGCTCTAAGGTGGGAAATTGGGCAGCCCTTACCATTATATTTGTCAAATTTTGGGATTTGGAAATTCGGTGCGAGAGTCGCCTCTGGAAAATAACGGAGGTCTTGGAATTGGTAGGACAGACGGTCCCCGCCTTGCACGTGTCGGAGAGTGTGCTCCAAATCATTCACCCTTGCAAGGAGAGTGTCTGGAGCTACTGCAGTCGTGGATTGTGCAGTTGTGGCGGGTGCCGCGTACACTGTATGGGTCTCCCTTAAGGGCTCCATTGGATCCACCATTCCGCCTTCTGGTGCTACGACAGGATGGCCAGTGTACCCGTGCATGGGTGCTGAGTGCTGTGGGATAAAGGATGAAGCTTGTGTCTGATACAAGGGTGAAGACAATGCAGGGGGTGGTGCTACAGCTGGTATAGAATGCAGGAGCAAGAACTGTTGGACTGGAATGGCCTCAGGTACAACGCTCACGGCGTGTGCTCCAGTCAGCCTTGAAGGCTGGCCACCAAATAAAAGAGATGCATGCTATGGTGGGTGTTGTGACGATGTTACAAAAGGTAATGTCGACACCCCTATCGCTGGAGAGACGAGGGACGGCAACGGCTGTGGGGGTGGTGTAGTGGGTGCAAACTGTGATCCTAGAGCTAGTTACAGAGGCAACTCGGGAGTCGGAAAGGACAATGCTGAAAAGGGCTGGAGTGCTAGTGCCAATCCCTGCAACTGCTGGGCGAGGGCCGACATTTGTTGTAGTTGCGCGGTGACGAGATCATCACTAGTGGCTTCAAACGATGGAGGCAAAGCAGGGGAAGAAACAGGAAGCTGAGACCCCAGTTGTGCAAACTGGGGGGAGGCTACTACAAAGACAGCCGCAGGCGGAGGAAGGTTGGTAAACACATAGCCCTGGGGAGGAACAGACTCAACTACTGAGGCCCCAATAGTAGCAGAAGACCAAGCAGGTGGTCCTGAAGGTGGGGTAGCCACAGGGACATGGAAATGGGATGGCGGAGGTCCTCCGGAAGCTAGGGTGAAAGTGGAGGCAGCAATGACAATTGGAACAGAAACAAAGGAAGGGTACACCGAAACGGGGACCTACTCCTGAACAGCAGGGGAAAGGGGCTCGCTGGTATGCTAGGCCATGGTGGATCGCAAGCGAGTACGAATTGGACTGCGGCTGGGAATGAGAGGACGGATCCTAGGACGAGCTATCGTTGAAAGTGATGGATAACTCAGGAGATGTGGTCAAGAATGGGGTCGCAACGAGAGTCAGCGAAAGGAAAGGTCTCGAGCTAAGGCTAAGGAAACTCGCACGCTAACAAGAATTCTAAGCACAAAACGAACAAATTAGAAAGAAGCAATGTTTATGGTGGTATGAGATGCAAATGCATGAATGCTTCTAGCATGCGCTCTTTCACAATCTTGGGGTGTTTTACCAAGCCGTCTACTCCAGGTTCACACCCGATATTTCATCCCACGCCAAAGCCATAGGATGAGACACCGAGAAATGTCCTTCACAAACTGTATAGGCAGACTTAGGAGATGAGAAGATGCATGTCCTATATGATGAATGCAAAGTATGCTTTGAGACTTTTACTTGCAAGTTTATTAAACCACGAGGGAAAATTTGCAATTTGTCACTAGTTTGCCTTATTTATTAATTTTGGTTTTCATATTTTCATTAACCAAATGGGGAGCAGACATGTCTCTAATCTCCTAAACATGGCATACACAAGAAGGGAAAGAAACATGCAAATCAACCATGAATTAACAAACAGAAGCATGTGCAGGTTATGTGCAATAGTGGTGACATAGCAAATGTAAAAAGGAAACACCCATTATACAAAAGGCATGCATGTAAGGAAGACACCACTTATAAAGGGACAATCGAAGCAAAGGAAGGAAATAAGCAAGCAATGAGAAAAGCCAAAGTAAACGAGAAACCCAAAACAAAAGCCGGGATCTGGTTATCCCCAACGGAGTCACCAGTTCTTGTAACCATGACGGCGACAGCCTCGAGATTGACGCGAAAGGCCAAAATGTGCGAGGATCGGCAAAGTCACGGCAAAATAATAAAAGTAATAGTAAAAAATGCAGGAGTCGCCATCTAGTATATTTTAAAACGGAAGACGAGGAAAACCGCTTAAAACATTCAAATCATGCAATAAAGCCAATGGAAATGGTCTTCATAAACCAGAAATGGGCAAGGATCTCTGTTATGCACGAGGAAGGTATTAGGCACCCTCGTGCACCCGAAAATCGGTCTTTTAATGGGTTTCTTGTTTACTTATATGAAATGTCGCCTTTTCCGCCTTTTCTGTACGCCCAAGGGCGATATGCCATGCAATGCTACATGCAATTGGTGCCTTATGCTAAACAAGGGTGCATGGGTCGTAGGGTGTGTCCTAATGCTCAGAAAGGTCACCCGTGCGGTGGGTCAAGCACCGGTGCAAGGATATTGCATGGATATAATCAAAAGATCTAACAACATCGAGTGATTTTCATCCTCGCTTTACTATATACAAAACATGATCTATCATACACGAAAAGGGCAGAAAACAGATTGCAGATTTTGAGTTCCACAAGGGTAACTCCCATGGGATGCAGATAGCCTCGTAAACAAAGAGCCTGGCGTAGATTCGCATGGAATATCCACTGGCGAGGGTTACAAGCACGGGAGATGGAAAGTCAGCAGCCAGCACCCTGAAAAGTGGTTGTGTGCCAGCTTGGTGCGCCACCTTGGTGCTCTAGCTAGGTGTGCCACTTTAGTGCTCCTGCTTGGTGCTCCAATCAAGTGCTCCACATTGGTGCTCTCCACTAGCTATCTGAATTGTCAACTGGGCGACGAGCTTGCTATGGGCTTGTGGTCGGTTTATGCAATGATCTCTGGCTAGTTAAAAGGTTGAGTAGGATTCAAAAGTGGTTGAGCTTCCCGCATCCAAAGCAACATCTAGAGAGTTTACCTATGAGCCACCTCAAAATCAGGGTGTCTACACATGGCCATCTTCTTCTATTTCCACATCATCCTCCTCTTCATATGCAATAAGCTCAGAAAGGACCTCTTGCTGGAAAGATGGATCCGTGACTTCAAAGGTACAAATTTGCTCAACATTCTACCCTTGTCGACGTTTCAGAATAGTCACTATTACTCTAGTCTTTTTGTAGGCACCTCTGACAATCTCAAATTCTGATGCTTCCGAACTTACAAGTGCACTTGGCTGTTCTACCTCCTCCACAGCCTTATTGTGTAGACAACTACTTTTATTTTTCCAGTTTTCTCAGGTGGTACATACAGTGTGCATGACAAGTGGGCAGCCGTCCTCTGACTGACTAATGTGAGTGCTGCCGCCCACATTCTCTCCTAAGCCTAACTCAGGATCTTTTTTTTTTTGGACCCCACTGCTCAAATGGGGCTGAAACTGGTAATACCAACTAGATTCGCCTCCCGACTGATTGGAGATGAATTCCTCTGGTCTTGCATTCACTGGTCTATCTTCCTTTAAGGCCCTGATGATGAACTAACCCTACAGGACTGTCTGATCTGCAATGCATTCTGGAATTATAGCTTTTCCCTTTTAGTGCCTTAGTTCACTCTCTGTATCTTCCGCCAGCATTGCTAGCTTCTCCTAGAATAGAATTTCCAAATCACTGAGCATACTGTCAACTTGTGCCACTACAACATCACCTTCCTCTTCATTGGAAGCAAAATACACATAGTATGCACTGGTGATCTTTCACTCCTTAGGCAGGGATTCTAGTTGATTTGACTGCGATTCTGTCAAAACTAACTGATTTTCTGGTGAAACTGCAGCTGAAACTGTCTTTGCTGAAACTGTAACTGTAACCAACTCTGAAGATGACAACGTAAGCCCTGCTGCTACTGGTGGAAAGGACAATATTGGGCTTGTTATGCAATCCACAACCTCATCCTCAAAATATTAGTCGTCAACACATATCGATTCTGATCTACTGGTAGGCTCATTTTGTTCATACTCTGCAACAACAAAATTCTGATTGGGATTTAGAAATCCTGCACTGACAAAGTTAGTTAAATCCCATGGAATAAAGAGTTTCTTGAACTTACGATTCCTCGAGAACCTATCCTACGGCTTCCATCTATATCCCAGTCCTTCAAACTCTTGTCTTTTCTCCACGACGATTGGCTCGTCGATTCCTTGGTCATTCCGCCCGAGGAGTGCTCCTTTCTCGTACCCCCACCTTTAGCAAAGATTCTCGACCATCACAAAAGGATTCCCAAAAGTGGCCAAATGACTAGCATGCTCGAGAATTGGAATGAAATTGACGGGCTCGAAGAAATCAACACAGTAGAGCACATCTGAAGACTTGGGGTCAAAATGGATATTTTGAGTAGCCAATGAAGAGACCACCTCGACTTTCTCCTTTTCAAGATTTTCCGCCATTACAACAACAATATCATTGTTCCAGCAGAACTTAATCATTCTATGAAGAGTCGAGGGGATGACCTGATGCTTGTGGAGCCAAGGGTGCCCAAGTAGGAGATTGAAGGACGGTTCGAGGCCGACAACGTAAAATTCTACCTCAAAGCGGGCAGGACCGACGATTAAAGGAATGACCAAAATCCCTAAATCATTATGGTGCGTGTTGTCAAATGTCGTCATTCCCTTTACAGTTGGGGTAATGTCCTTGAATTTGAATCCGATCTGACTTGCAGTTCATAAGGGACAGATATTTAAGTCAGCACCATTATCCAACAGAGTCAAAAGAATGCTGAAATTTTGGAATTGCACTGTTATGAACAGGGGTTGGCTATGATTGGTCCCTACCGAGGGGTAATTCTGAACTAGAGAAAGAAATCACTTGTGGAGTAGCTACCATTCCTACGATGTTTTCCAAGGCTGATGGTTGTATAGTTGGGGAAACATGAGCGGCTTGGAAAACTTGGAGGACGGCCTCTATATGTTCAATTAATATATGGATTAGGTACCAAATAGAAATATCTGCTTTAACTTTCTTTAATTGAGTCGTGATGTCTGCTACAAGTGGGTCCTTTTTGGTAGTGGTGGGATTGGCTCTTGGAACTACTTCTTCAGGGACAAGATTGGGAATCTGGCTCTCTAGTTGGGATGATGAGGCAATGGGTTTTCTAGTCGGAACTAAGGCCTTGTACACCCTATGACCATGCCGGTGGAACCCTTGCACGGCTCTCCTACTACTCAGTGTGCGGAAAAACATGAGGAGATCCGATACAGTCACGGCGAAAATAGTGAATCCGGAGGAAGAGATAAGACCCGGAAACACCAAGGGAAAACAAAAAGGATAAGGAAAGGAGTCGCTACCTAGTCTTTTAATGGAAAGACGAGGAAAACCAAAAAAACACAAGAAAATCGAGAAACAAAACAAAATGCAGAATGCATCTGTGATCCGTGCCTAATGGACAATGCACAAATGAATGCGGGCCAGAGAAAGGGTAAGAATTCTGGTCATGCTTGGAGAAGGGGTTAGGCACCCCCATGCACCCGAGAAAACACAGTCTTTCTAGCTTTTCTATTGTCAATGGTCTGCTAAATGTATGCTTGCTTATTCTATATGCTCATGCATGAAGATCATTGAAACTTGCCAAATAAAAGCAAAGAAAAGGAATCAAGGGAAAAAGTTAATCCAAGGGTCATATGTAGGCATTGTTAATGCCGTTTTACTGTATGCCCTTGGGCGATGAGGAAAATCATGAAAATCGTGAAATTCTCGAAAAGCGTCTCGTAAAACAATGGAAATTAGGATAAATCCGAGAAAATCAAAAAGGGGAAAATAATCCTCATTTCGAGACAATGTCGGCTTTGACAAGCCTTTTACTGTACGTCCTCAGGCGATGGAAAACCAAAACAAGTGAAAACCATGAAAAATCGAGGAAAATCTGGAAAACGGGGAAAAAACGAAGCTGGAATCAAGCTGGGAAAGCGTGCGTAAAACCGGGAAGAAATGATGGGAAAATCCTTGCAAAAAAGATATGAAAACATATGCAAAATGTAAGTGTGAATACAAATATGAGAAATCTAGGGGGTTTTGTGCAAAAAGCCCAAATTCCGAGGAAAACTAAAGTTTGGAAGCCCAAATCATCAAAGAATACATAGGAAAACACATTCTATGCAAGTATGAAGAATTCTGGGGTCAAATGTGCATTCCTAGTCAAAATGAAGTTCTCTAGGGATCACAATGCAATTTTACCACTAAAACATGCATTGAAATCAATTCCGCATAAAATCAAGGTAAAAATGCAAGAAAAATGATTCATAAAAGTTCTAGAAAGTTTTAGGGCCAAAATAGTCATTTTACCCCTGAAAATAGGCAATCAAAGTAAAATCAATGAAGTACAGGGGCTAAACTGCAAATTACCCAGTAGAATAAAGCATCCGGAAGAATTTCAGTAAAGTCAGAGGGTTAAAATGCAATTTACCCAGAGAAAACATGCTCTAGAAAAGTTTTCAAAAAGTCTAGGGGTTTAAATGCAAATAAACCAAAGAAATGAACATTCTGGAAGGTTTTAATAAAGTCCAGGGGTCTAAATACAAATTAACCAACAAAAACATGCATCCTAGATGATTTCAGAAGAATGCAGGGGTTTACATGCAAATAAACCATCAAAAATGAGCATTTAGAAACATTTTGAGAAGTATGAGGGCTGATATGCAATTTCTATAGAAAAAATGAACTATTAGAAAGGTTCCAAGGAAATCCAGAGTCTTCTATGCAATTTGTCTGAAACAAAATACATTTAAAAAACTTTGGATGGCTTTTATTAAAGTTTTAAACTCAGAAAACATTATTTTAAATGTCTAGGGTAAAACATATAATATTTTCAGTTAAAACTTTATTCAAAATATTTAAGAAAAATGATGAAAAGACCTAAATTTAATAAAAGGACCTAAAAGTAATTCCAAAAGGACTAAAATGTAAGAAGAATTAAAAGTTTTGAATTCTATTAAAATAAATGTTTTATGTTTTTATGTAATTAAAAAAGAAGATGACGGCGCCGACGGCGGAGCTCTGCCGCCGGCGACTGCCGGGGACGTTCATCTAGAGCATCACAAAGCTTGATCCAAGATCGGAGGCCACAAAAAGCTAAGGGGGAGGAAAAGAAGAAGATCCAGAGGCTCCGATCGGGGATCCATCGGTGGGAATGGCCACCCCATCCCCTCCACCGCAGCGGGACTCCGACAACGGCGCTGGGGAAGAAGGTGACTCCGGAGGCTGAGGCACGGCTTCTGGTGGCTGCGGGATGTTTTGGGGGCTTCCTCACTTCCTTTGGAGTGGTGCGGACGCTGGTGGAGCAAGGAGGCGGTCGGCCTGTTGCCGCCGTGGCTTCCTCCGACGGGCGACACTGCTGAAGCGATCCAAGGCTTGTGGCACCGTCCTAGTGGTTCCGGAGGCTTCGCGGGTCATGAAGGAGTGTTGCTGGAGCATCGGAGGTGTACGGAGCGGCGGGAAGCACACTCTCCTCTTCTGGAGGGGTCGTCTTCTCCAGCGACGGCTGCTTTGGGTGCATTCTCCGGCGATCGACGTGTTGGCTGCTGGGAGCGATGGAGTGGCGATCTAATGGGCTGTGGAGCACCGGGGAGACCAGAGAAGGTGGAGAAAGCGATCGGGGATCCAGGACACTTCCTGGATTGCGCGGG
>JAMKQA010009027.1:0-10407 GCA_024699735.1 Posidonia australis | reverse complement strand
CATAAAGCAAGCGAAAAAAGACTAACCTGAAAACTAGAATCAGGTATCCCTAGTCGAGTCGCCAGTTCAGTGACAATGCCAGCCCATGAATTCGGCACAGAGTCGCGCTAGAGGGAGGAGGCCACAGCCATGCCAGGATGGCGAAGGCGCAAGATAGGATAAGAACGAAAAAGAAAAGGAATTGCCACCTAATCTTTTAAGGGAAAGACAAGGAAAACCACAAACAAATCATAAAAGATGAATGCATGAGATGCAAATATGAAGGTCAGATGTCCACAAACCAGAGGATGGGTAAGGATTCCTATTACGCACGGGAAGGTGTTAGGCACCCCCGTACGCTCGAGAAACTCGATCTTTCTAGTCCAATATGGTTCCTAGAGGATGAATGAATGTTTGCTAAGCCTAGATTGTGCTCTAATCATGTTAATATGAATGCTGAGTCAAGACTAGATTGATGTGCAAGATGGTATGCAAAAACTGCGAAGAAATCCACATGAAATATCGCAATCACGAAAAATGACACGACAAAGAAAATCACATGAAACGACAATGTTTCAGACATGAATGGATCAGAAAATCATACAGGCCTCAAGAAAGTAAAAACTGTAACCAACTCAGGTCATTGGAATCATGGAAAACATCGTAGAAATCAAGACGAAAAAACTGCAAAGAAGTCCGTGAAAAACAAGTAAGCTGTGACATGTGAAAAAATTCACATAAAATGACGGTGTTTTTTGAAAGAATGCTCAAGAAAACCATACTGATATCAAAAAGATCAAAAGTGGGGCCAACCTAAATCATCGGAATCATAGAAAAAGTCATGAAAATCAAAAAGGAGAAACAATCCAAAGTGGGCCAATGTCGGCCTTTTAGTCAGTTAATGTATGCTCTTAGGCAATGAAATCTAAATCAAATCGAAAAAATCCAAAACATAGGAGTAAAGGAAATCAAATCGAATGTCAGGTGAGGACTCCGAAAACAAAATGAAGAAGAATCCACAAAAGAAACACATGAGATGCAGGCTTACTTAAAAGGGGTGGATAGATACTCAAATGTGATAAAAACTATGCAAAATACAAGAATGTGTATCTAAATGTGTAAAAGGTGCTGTGGAATGACTTAGATAAAGACTATGCATGACAGAGTGCAAAAACTAAAATACATGTGCATGAATTGGTGGTATAGGGGCAATTTGGTCATTTCCATGGCTGGATGTGACAAATGCATGTATGTAAATGATGCATGGTCTGAGATATGCCAAAATGTATGTGAAATGTCAAGAAAGTGTTATTTTCAAGAAAACAGGCAAAGTACAAGGTCATAAAAACAATAAAATTATGTAAACACAATAAGGGACAAGTACTAGTATCAAAATGCAAAAATCACAAAAAGAGTGCAAATATGGATTAAATTATATTCAATGACTTCTATCCTAGTGTGCAGATAATGGATCAAAGGAAAATGTGGCACCGAGATGTATGAGAATTGCAACTTGGTAATTTCCTAAAAGCTCAATATCTAATGTGCAAAATTCACAAAAAGGGGAAACTAATGGTTAAAATGTGCTCAAGAAGTCTTATCTTAATTCTAGGGAGAAGGATTTAAAGAAAACGTGGCACTATGGTGTGACATGTGTGAAAATTGTACTTTTTGTAATTTCTTGAAAATTCAGGGTCTACTATGCAAAATTCACACATAAAGTGAGAATCTAACTAAGATGTGAAATCAAAAATTCAATTATATTGCAAACATGGTTTTTTGATGAAAATTCTATTCAAGTGGTGATTTACAAGCACATGTGATCAATAAATGGGAAACATACCAAAATGTGATTTAAAATACAATTAAAACCATGATTAATGATTAAAAAAATTCAGGGGCCTGGAAGTAAATGTTCATGCCTAGAAAATATTATTAAATGAGTTCAAGGGCTGACATGCAAAATTTCAGGACTAAAATGCAATAGAAATCAAGTTTTTTACATGATCAATGTAATTATGTATGACTTTAGGGTTATGAATGCAAAAGTTGCAAAGAATATTCATTTTAAAGGATTCTGAGGACAAAATGCAAAATCTCAGGGCTTAACTATAATGAAAACAAGAATGCAGGGTTCTAAATGTGAGAAAACACATATTTACAGGATTGAAAATGTAATTAAATTGAATTAGGGTAAAAAATGTAATACTTACAATAAAACTAAACAAATGCAATTTAAATTGAAAGTTCAAGGACTAAAGAGACAAAATCCAGGACCTAATTGTAACATTTTAAAAACTACAAGGGCTTCTAAATAAAACCGAAAAACTAACAAACACCACCGATGATTCGAAGATCGTCGGTGGCGACGGCCTAGGAGGCTTATTTAAGCCCTCCTAGCGGCTGATCGGAGATCAGAGGAGCAGGGAAGCTAGAGGAGGAGATTGGGAGCGTATCCAACGGCTCGGATGCTCCATCCACGGGCCACAACGGCTGGACAACCACGCTCCTCATCGCTTTTCTTCGGCAACAGCGAGCAGCAACAGCGACAACCTGAAGGCGGCGTTTCCATGGCGGGGAGGCATGGCAAAGACTGGAGAAGCTTCGAGGAGGTCTGATGAGACTCCTGGAGGCGTTGGCGAAGGCTAGGGTGTCTTGAGGTGTCCCCCCCATCTCCTGTACCAACGACGGGCACAACAAAGATAGGCACGATACTTCAATGCCAAGGACGCTGGCGTGGCTACACGGAGTGACTCGTGGTGGGGCAGCAGAGCTTCCTGGCATGGCAGTGTGAAGCGGCCGCGTCCAGAGGTCTCTGGTTGATTCCATAGTGAGGGTCGACGGTTGCAAAGTGACAGCGACGGCATTCCTGGCCGTAGGAGGCCAAAGGGTCCCTTCTCGATTGAAAAGGACTTCGGGAGGAAGAAAAGGAAGGAGGGGGAGAGAAAAGAAAAGGCCCTAGGGGCCTTGCCAAGACCTAGAAGGCCTAAGGTCTCGTCGGTGGTGGTGAACCCACCACTAGAGGAAAGGGAGATGGCCAATAGGACAACCAAATTCGGTTGAAACCATCTAAAAGACTAAGAGGGGCTTACCACACCTAAGGTGCATGATTTAGAATAAAAAAGAGGGAGATTACCTGGTTAAAGGCAACTGTCCTCCCAGTGAAGCTCACCAGTGGTCCTCTGGTTGACTGCTCTGGCGACGATGCTGAGGATTCTAGGGTTGTTCAAGGCTAGGGGAGGTTTCTCTGGTCGTGGGGAAAAAAATTGGGTTCTAGGTTTCAGTGGGTTCTAAGTGTTGGAGGGGTAGGGACTACCGTCATGCTCTGGTTTGTTGGCAGTGGGTGTTTTATACACATGGGAAAGTCGTCCTACGCCGTTGATCCTCCTCTCTCCCATGGATGGACGCCGTTGGATTGGGCATGAACTGGAGGAGGTTGGCCGGGGATCACGGGATGAGGGGATTCGTTCAGGAGAAGAAGGGATTCAGAATCTCGCCAGAAAACTCAAGCCGTCGGCGGTGGCTGGAATTATTTTTACAGTTTCATAAGTTTTGTAATTGAGAATGAATAGGTCCTATGGGCTGCTAATGGGCAGGGAGATGGGCTTTTGTTTTGGTTTTTTAGTTTTTTTGTGTTTTTAAAGGTTTTTAAGGGATTTTGGGTTTTCGATTTAGGTTTTTTATTAGGTTTTATGATTTTAATTAAATTTTTGATTTTGTGATTTAAGGTTCAATTAATTAGGGTTTTAAATTAGAGCTTTTTAATATTATTGTTTTTCCTTTAAGGTTTCTGTGACTATGGTATAGGGATTTTAAGGTTTTATTTTACTTAGGTTTTTTGTGATTTTAATTAAATTGTTTTGACTTTGTGATTTAAGGTTTAATTAATTGGTTTCAAATTAGAGTTTTTTTAGGATTTTAATTACATTGGGTTTTTTTAGGAATTTTACTAATTTACGGTTTTAAGGTTTTGGATTTTAATTAGGATTTTGAATTTTATTAGGGTTTTTGGGTTTTAATTAAGATTTTTTAGTTTAATATTGGTTTTTGTGTTTTATTTTGAGTTTAATTTAGGTGTTTTAGATTTTAATTAGGTTTTTTTAGTTTAATTAGGATTTTTTTGAACTTAAGTGGATTAAAGTTTTGTGTTTGAGTTTTAATTTAGATTTAGTTAGTTTTTTACTTGACTTAATTAGGGATTTAGTTTAAATTGTGGTTTAATTGGTTTTTATTGGGCTTTGACTTAGATTTTGACTTCATTGATTTTGCTTGATTTTTGTTAGGATTAGGGTTTCTTTTAATTTGATTTAAGTTTTTAATGGATTTTATTAACTTTTAATTGATTAGGGTTTTAATTTGGATTTTAAATGGTTTAAATGGATTTTGACTTTAATTGGGGTTTTTATTTGATTAATTAGGGTTTTAAATAATTTAAATGGATTTGTACTTTAATTAGGATTTTTATATAATTAATTAGGGTTTTCACTTGATTAATTGGTTTTTAAGTGGATTTTATTTAATTTTGACTTTAATTGGGTTTTTTGTTTGCTTAATTTGGACTTTAAGTGTTTCAAATGAAATTTATTTGGTTTTAATTCTTAATTATTGTTTTTTGCTTTGATTAAGTCAGAGTGGACTGGTGTGGGCTTGAATGACCTTGTGTGGGTTTGAGTGGGTTTGAAGGTTTTGGTGGAACTAGGGTTTAGGCTTTAAGTTTGAAAACTAGGGTTTTTGTGGTCACAACCAGAGCATCTTTCCAGAGGAGACTGCTGCCAAGTGACTGCAAAATTAGGGTGTTTACAATATTTATTTCATCATTATTAATATATGTATATACCCATGTATATATATATATTAATCAACCCAACAAAACCAAGTGCAAGGGTCCAGGTCTAGTTCGATAAACCAAACCAAAACGGTCAACCAAACCAAGGATTAAAGGACCAATTCGGTAGACGAGAAAGGAATCAATCGACCAAAATCCACTGACCCAGCATGCCATTTCCAATCGTCTTACTGGACCAAGTGCTGTGTCAACACCCATGACACAGTTCGACAGATCGAAGAAATTTGGTCAACCGAAACAGAGGTCAAGGGGACATCTTGGGAGCCCAAAACAGTATCCCGAAATAATTCGACATACCGAACCAGACGAACCCATGGCACCCATAAAAGGCGATCCATAGTCCCAAACCCTGCAAACAGCCACACAAATCAAGTAACCATATATCAAAATGAAGATCTCGATGAGATCTTCCAAACCAGACAAGCAACACCGAGATCCATCAAACAGATCTCGAGAAATCAATAGAGAACACAAAGGGGGCGCCATTCACCCCACACAACAATATGACCATCAATGGCCCACAAATGCTCAATAAATGCAATAAAATTTACTACAATTATGAGCATACTATCATGATCCTAGGAATCAAATTGGAAACCAAAAAGAAACCTACGAGGATGTGTACCTCCACTGAAGGTGTGGTGACGACGAGAGGCAAACGATGACACACGTCCTCCTCCTCCGCCGGCCACAAGCTGCTCCAGTCATCCTCCTCCTCGTGACGATAGCACGGCAGTGGCGGCGACATCCCCCTCCTTCGACCAACTCCCCTCTCTCCCTCACCCCTCTCGTCTCTTCTCTCTCTTTCTCTCCCTCTCTCATGTCTCTCTCTCACTCCCTTAAGAGGGAAGGGGAGGAGTGATGGGGATGGTGGAGGGGAAGGAGGGTAGGGGGAGGTGACGCCCAATGAGGAAAGTGAAAGAAAGGAAGGAAAGAAATGAAGGGAGGAGAAAGCCACGAGCACAAAACCCAACCATGCAACCACACCTGTCCATGTGGCTCATGGCAATAGAGACCAACCACCAAAGCACGCCAACCAAACTCCACTACCCAAAACAAACCCAAAAAACTCCTACGAGGGCCCACATAGCACCCAAACTACACAACACCAACAGGCTAGAAACCTACAATCCAGGCGTAAGACATTATTGAAGATGTGTCCAACATTGGGCACTAGGCCCCCAACGCCCAACACACCTAAATCCTACCTCAATTATCTAGCCAAAACACCACTTCCAAATCTAGGTCGTTACAGACTAACCCCCTTAAACGAATTTTGCCCCCAAAATTCTCTAGTGAAACACTAAGGGTACCAAAATTAGGACATCACCAAAACGACCCAGACAACAACACATCGATGCCACCCAAAACTCAGGTCCTATAGATGAAATCTGCACTCCACAAGGCCATCTCATCCTTGTAAGGTCTAGAGTGACACCAAGGACTCAGCTCTACTCGAGTCCAAACACCACCAAAATCCTGGGTGAAGTTCATTTTGTGCACAAAATCTCCACCCAAAGGCTCCAAAACAGTGCCTTCCAAGGTCACGAAACAACTAGAGCACCCCTAGAGACACGCAAAACACAGGATTGACCAGGTGCAACCAGTTCCCACCAACGTCGGCTACATTACTCTAATGCACAACCTAGTCAGAGCCACTCCAAACACCAAACCACCTGCTTAATAACATCTACCATCACCTTGGAAAAACCTCCTCTAATCCAAGGTACAAGAGAATCTAGCTACTGAGACACAACAAAACTCTTCATGGATATGGAGTGCACCAACAAACTAGCCAACCATATGCTATCTATCTCTAGGAGCTGCTTCCCAGATCGACACTTCACCAGATCCAAAGCACAACCTCCACTGTGGCCAACACCAAACACATGGGTGAATAGTTCCTCCTGTGATTCTCCCAACTGGCAAGAACCACAAATCACCACGTTGCCTCATCGCAATAGGAACTTATCCCAACACAAAATAGTATTGGTGGACTCATCACAACTCGCTGCGACAGCATTCTTACAGGTCTAAATGTGAGACCACCAAAACACACTTAAACTACTTGTTAAGCATGAGGCTCACGTCGAGGATACTACAATCCAAAGTCTTGGCCACAGGAACCACTGTTTCTAGTGAAACACCACACCAATGGTAAGGACCACTCGGGAGTCAAACTCAAATGGATCTCCAAACTAAACAACTCCTAACAAAAGTGTCCAAACAAACATGAGTTGTTCCTCCTCCCTAGTGGACCTCTTTGTGGTGTCACTATCCCGAAGATACCTCTGCTAGACCCCAGAGAATTGTTCACCTAAATCAGGAAACAACCGCTCAGAGGAAAACATGTGGGACCACACATACTAGCTCAACCAACAGTGCCACCAAATGAGACAGGTAGCCAACTCCACTTGACTCACCCCATCTCTTCCATAGAAACCCAAAACCCAAAATCAATCATAGGAGAAAGGATAACTCCATAGATCAAACAGTGCAACGGTATCCAACCCCTAAGAAAACAAGAAAATCAATAACAAGACACCTTAAAGGAAACACTAGAGAAATAAATCTCTACTGCCCAGACAACACAAAGCCATCTGAGCCACAACCAACCAAGCCAACTGGTTATCCCAACAAGATACCCCAGACAACACACAACAAGCAACACATTGGGCTATGCCACTCCTCGGCCCAGGCCCAAACGAAAAAAATGTGCGACACAACTGCACAACACCAGTGTGTGATTCTACACACACTACCTCCCAGATAACCCTGTCCTTAGACAAAGTGTCTAAAAGGAACAACACAGACATGGGGAACTCACCAAAGCCACCACAAACAACAACACACTCCTGGGGACCCATCGAGTCACCTAGAGACATCAACACACATTTGGGGACCCACCAAGTCACCCGGAGACGACAACACACATCTGGGGACCCATCTAGTAACACAAAGACAAAAGGAGGATGAAACTCAAAGCATGCTCCACACCCATCACAAAGACCAACAACAACCACACATCTAGGAAATCTCATGCTTCACCCAAATGCGACAACAGGAGGACAGAGCTACAGGCATCCTCCCACACTGACATCAACAACACATGACATACAACAGACTACAACCACAAACTACCAACTACAACAAACACCAGCAAGATTGGTAGTAGACAAACAAATAGGCAAACAACAACAGATAGATAAACAACAAGCAGCAATGACCATGGAGGGTATACAAGAGGTAGACAACTGCTGCACCCTGCCCTCCATAGCAAAACACCAAACTACCTAACACTGGGTGGTGGCTAACCCCTTTAAAGGGAAAACACGTCCTCTGATCAACAAATGGAGGGTGCCTAACGCCCTTAAAGGAACAAGGTACTTCCTCAGCAAACGTCATACCTCCTTGCAGTCGCAGCACACCAAACAAACTAGTACCTACAGTAGACTTGAACAAGCTCTTGGCAACACAACCAGTCTAGCCTCACACACCGCAAGGTCTCCTACCCTACGTGCCAACACAGAGCCTTTCCCAGAAAACAACCATCACCACACTCACAAGCAAAACAATGCTTAATCCATGTAAAACTCGTGGATAGAACCATACCACGCTCCACGAAGTTGTGGAATCCTAGCAAACTACTCCACACGAGCGAACGCCATTTCACGCTCCACTCCTAGCAGCCACTTCCATAGCAGCTCCACCAAATCAACGATCACAATAAATCCAACCATTGGAAATCCTTCCAACGAAGGGTTGACGTCCATCTCCAATCGAGAATGTAGACCGTCACTCACCAGATTCCTTGTGGCCCTTCGCACAATAGCTTTGCCGAAACAAGAGTTGGAGCTGAAAACACTCCTCAACACCACAAGCAAGAAAATCAACAAAATCATGGTGTAGGGATGCATAACATGTAAATCTATGGAATCATCGTAGATGTCATCCCAAGGCTAGTGCTCCTAGGTGAACCTAAGCTCTAATACCATTTGTAACAACTCCCAAGTTGCTACCACCTAACCTAGCTACAATTTTCCATTTAATTATTTTTATCTTTATTATTATCCAATAATTACACTAATAGTGTAGTTAAGCTAAGTTTAAAACTAAACTAACACTCACCTAGATCCCTGATGTGTGGCAACATGACACATCCTATATGCACTAGCAACAAACAACTACTATCCTGCACCTACCAAAATACACAAAAAAAAGCACACGTGAGTGACCACTCAACGGTCACCTAACACGCACCCCACCTACAACTCGGCAACCTATGTCGAGGGCAACCAAGCATAGGCCTCCTCTAGGCCCAGAGCCTGATTTCCTGAACCAGGACTCCACACAAACCCAAGCACAAACAATGTGCCAAACTACCCGGCACCAAGAAGACAACCCCGGCCGCAAGTAGTCCACCAAAGCACCACCAATGATGACTACACTGCCACGGTGATGCCACCCTATGTAGGAGCCCCCACTATCCCATGATTCCCCCACTTGGAGAACCTTCACAAAGGCAACCCCTCCTGGGATGGCTCTCTCATGACAGTACCAGCAACAGGATGCGTGTCCCACCCGATCTGGCCAACACAGGTGTGACACTTGGGTCTGATTATCCATTTTTAATTGTAAACCATGTAATTAATTGTAATATTGTATAAATGGTTAATTAATAGATAATTTGTTGTTTCTTGTATGTGTGAGGATTTAGTTGGCTTTCTGTGCATTTGTTTGTGTTCCAATGTGGGGTCCAGTCTGAGGATGTACAGTTGCCTCAGTTTGCATGCCCGTCTTTTTCCTTTTCTTTCTTTCCTTTTTCTCTCTCTCCCTCACTAGTTCCTATCTTTTTCCTCTCTGTTCTTCTTCTTTTATCCAACCTGTGCCACCACAGGGAGCTCGTGCCTCCCCGTCCCCTGCGACACGAGGGTGATGGGATTGGAGGCTGGTGCGACGTGAGAGGAGGAGGAGATAAAGATGGGGAGATGGTGGAGGGGAGGTAAACCGAAAAGTGAAAGAGGGAAAGGAGTGGTGCGCGAGCCGAAGGAGGAGAGTTTTGCTCGCATGAATCACCAGTGGGAAAGGTCTTGCCTGGGTGTAGGGTGGTTTGCCAAAATGCTGGGGAGGTCACCGAATTGCTGCCTGAGGTACGCGGCCCCTTTTCCTCCCTTGTTTTGTATTTTTAGTTTAATGAGTATAATGCATGAAAATGATGAATAAAGCATGATAAATTGTGGAAAAATGATAGAAACGTGTGCAATGAAATGCATGATTTGTTTTTGTAGAGATCATGAGGTTAGGATGGATTCTCGTGGAATTATGCAAGTTTTTGGGTATGCATGCTACAGTGATTCAAAATGAGTTCCATGCATTTATGATTTTCGTATGAATAGCATGATGAATGAAATGATGAATGGTTTAAGGGATTTTGAAGTACACTCAATGTTGTAAATATGTCTTGAATTATGTCATTGTTTCAGGGTTAGTTTGGTCATTAGACCATTTAGGTGCCCTAGTATTTAAGAAGGCTAAGGCACAGATTATGTAACCTCTTTGGTCATTATGTAGCCCTATTTTGT
>JAMKQA010009024.1:0-14467 GCA_024699735.1 Posidonia australis | reverse complement strand
TTTTGTCAATTTATATAATAGTCCTAAAATTTCAAAAAAATTCTTAAGGATGGATAATTTACATTATCCTTAAACTTTTACATTTTTATCAGCCCCCCCACCCTCTCCCAACCTTCTCCCTTGTTTCAAAAGATCTTTATCAGAATTCAAAAAATGGTGAAGCCTCTTTGGTTAGATGAAGATGAAAAAAGCTCTCTTTTCAAAAAATATTTTCATTTGTCTCTCTTCATCCATTATGTGGAAGAAAGATTCTCATGGAACTTTGTCTCTACAAAAATTTGTTAAATTAAGCTCATGTAGGCTGTAATTTGTTGAAGTATGTACTTTATTCCTGAGATGTTTTGATTATAATTTTCAATTGATCACTTTCTTCATGGACCTTGAGTTCTTGATTCATATGTTCATTTACCAGTTTCATGGCTTACTTCCCACATATTCCGGAGCATTCATGCTGGTTTCCCATTAAAGAAGCTAATAAGCTAATTAAAATCCAAAATGACTTGTATGGGTTGTCTTTTTACTCCCAACAAAATTGCAATCTTTTTTTATTCTTGAGGAAAGGAAGTATACTTCAATTATACATTGAAAATCCTTATGTAGAAATTCAAAGACAAAAGTTTTCAATTGAATAACTAGATATTATTGTTTCAACTCAGCTACTCTTTTAAATTCTTTATATGCACTTGGTGTAAGAAGGTGACATCGATCGGAATTCATACGTTGCTAGTGCATTATTTTTTGGGTGATTAAAGTTGATTTTTTTATTGATTGATATAAATTTGGTCTAATTCATGTTTACCATCTCACTATACTTAAATGTTATGGAATAAACTATCATTAATATTTTTATGCTTGTACTTTTACATTTCATTTTTGAATAACATCTCTAACATTTGTAGTCCTTTTTTTTTAGCATTGTTGACTATCTTTGTTGTTGTTCCTATTTGTTGTTATTTGTTTTATTTTTTTAAATTAATACTTAATACCATGCATATGACGATATCATATCGAGTGGGTGTCTCCAATGAAGCTCTAAGTTGAGGGATTTGGCAAGGAATATTACTAGGAAGTTTCATAAACCATTTATTGATCCTGACTATTTTTTTATACTCTAAATATCATAGGTATTTGACAAAGCTGATATGCATCTCTATGGGAGCTTCCAAAATCAAATTATTCGTTTGATATATTTGTTCTACTTTGAAGAAAAGCAACAATCATGAATGGGATATGAGTTAAGTTAACCTTTAGAGGTGAAGAATGATGACTTAGTTCAATAAGAGTAGGAATGGAACAAAAATAAGCATTTAGTTCACCAATGTGTGTAGCCTAAGATGGTGACAAGTGACAAGTGACACTATTCAAGGCACCACCCATCTTATCTTATTATTGTACTAAAAGAGGTAAGGAAACCCTTCCTTTTTGCTACCACGTTTTTCTAGATTAATTTTTTTTTCTTAATCTCATTAAGTAGGACCTCCCTCTATACAATCATATATCATTCCATTAATATACTATAGTTTTCCAATTAACAATGCATCCAAATTTGGAAAACTATTAATCCTTTTACCATTATGTAAGATCCATAAGGTTTTTTAATTATTTTTTAAGTTTCAAAATTCTCTCTTTATCTTTGACTTTATTAAGTTTTTCCTTTTATTATTTAGTTCCACTTAAATATTATAAATTTTATTGTAAATTTATAAATTTTATTGAAACCAATGTCTTTTTTTATTTCCTATCAAAGAAACCCCTCCTTTCTGCTACCACGCTTTTGTGAGATTATTTTAAATTTTATTTCTTAATCTCATTAAGTAGGACCTATAGTCTAATTGGAACATTGGGCTTAGGTTTGGTGGCACACCTTATGCTTTGTGGTTCACATGGAAGGCAGAGGTGGCACCAGTTGCATCCATGTTGGTTTGCCTCAAGAACCACTTCGCAGTTAAGTGATATTAATTGATTGAGTTAGACATTGAATTTGAATGAGGGTTTAAGAGATGATATGTAGTTATAGGAAAGTTTCAAATTGAGTGAAATTAGAAACATATAATCTATCTAGATATAGATATAAGTAGCTTGCACAACATACTATGTTGGGTGTCAAGTTACCTTGTTTACAAAAAGGGGGTCCCATGGCCTAATGCTATATAAAATTTTAATTTGAGAGATATCCTGTTTAGTGTCGTTTTTGTCTTCTCCTTCCAAGCTCCTCCTTCATGCGTTCTCGACATCTGGTGGTTTGTGGGTTGTCTTTGTTTCGAGAGGAGTTCTCTAGAAATTCGTGTGGATTTATTGTGATGTGACGTAGAGCTTGCTTATACTTAGGAGAATCCAAAATCGCTATTAATTGGTTCAAGAAATAGGCACGTGCACCATTTTATTCGTTAAAAAAAGTAGTTAAATCAAATTAAAAACCTATTCGTCAAAGGTTATCATTTGATCATCTTTTTCTACACCAAGAACCAGAATTGACTTCTTTACCTAAAAGTGATTTTACAAGAGAGCTTACTACAACAATATATGCTAAAATAAATTACTAGCATCTCAAAGATAGCAAAGAAATGGTCATAATCATAGTTCCTACCCTATTTTCAAATTACTACATTTTATTCATAGATCTAATGGTACTAACAATCATGGTTCCAAATATCAATCGACACATGCTGCTAAAATTTTGTCAACACATGTGGGATTTACAAAATATAGACATGATACTTGCCTGTATTTTCCGAAATATCAAGTTTGAAATCCAATATTGGATCATGTCGGGTGACACACTTGTACAGCATGACATTGTGTACTTTTTTACACAACACTTGACTGAGTCGAACAATGTGGCTTGTTTATAAGCTAACATGGACAACTCGGGTGTAGATTTGTTGTTGCTGTTGGTGCTCAAATTACTACTCCTTATTGTTGGCAATTGTTGATTTTTTGTTTTTGCAAACGGTGATATATATTTGTACAAAGATGTTACTTAGCTATAAGTACCACTACCAAACAAGCAAAGTAATAATGTTTAAGTTACATATCCTCAAATTATCCATCCTAGAAGATTAAAGGAAGGAGACACATAAAATTATATGATAGAATGCCAAAAAGACATGTAAAGTCTATACTCAAAGTTACATAATCCAAATTTCAAAATTTGACCAAAAAGGAAATGGCCAAAACCATATTGAAGT
Source organism: Posidonia australis (assembly GCA_024699735.1). Lineage (NCBI taxonomy): Eukaryota > Viridiplantae > Streptophyta > Magnoliopsida > Alismatales > Posidoniaceae > Posidonia > Posidonia australis. The sequence goes on along the minus strand of JAMKQA010009024.1, from coordinate 11,279 downwards.
ACCAACTATCCGAGATTTACCATAAATCGTCTAAACCATTTGTTGAATGAGCAACAAATTTGTAGGCAAGTTGAGAAGTAGAATTGAGGTCTTTAGTATGACCCATAGAAAGATCAATAGAAGTAGCAATGGCCTGAGCTACTTGGTCCCGATCTTATTGCATTTGCTGGATGGCTTGAGAAATGCCCTTGGATCCCTGACCTAGGATAGGGAGGGGAGAAGAGTGCAACATAAGCTTAGTATCACAAGCTACATCTCTTAGCTCATCATCATCTATATTGTCAATAACAGCCAAGACTGCTTTGAGCTTTTCTTTATTTAATTTGCGAGCCTTGGTCTCAGAAGTCCCCTATTTTGTATTAGCTACAGTCAGAAAAAGGTCACAATTGACCTCTTGATTGAGAATAGGTGGGAAGACATAATTTGGAACTTCTTTGGTGTTGGCATTGGCCCATGATGCATAGGTAGTATTAATAGTGGTAGCTGGTTCCTAAGAGTTTGTCGAACAAGAGGGCATAGAGTTTATACCCAGAAAGGAAGAAAGGGTTGGGATCTCACTGATAGAACTGATCGAAGGAGCCCATGGCTTGGGGAACAAACCAAACATTTATGATTGTGGAATAGGAGGGTGATTTACATGAGTTGTGGGTTTTTGGTTATTATTGCGACCCATGCCTGAGGAGTGGGTCTAAACATTCTTTCCAGAACTAACCACATGATTAGCATTCCCGTCCTTCCAATCCTAGTGGTTCTTTAAAGATTTCCCATAAAACTTGCAATTTGCCCTATGATAAGATAGCCTCAATGAGAAGGAGGTAGTTTGGGAACCCTAGGAAGAAGAGGTTCAAAAACAGATACCTAGCTTTGGCAAAAGCTAATAGGATAGACGTTTCTAGCAAAGGCGAAGTATTCTTACATCAAGAAGCTCCTTCCCCATATGCATCCTAACTTTCAATCTAGCAAAACCTTGAAGCTTAGCATGTTCATACTCAAGTCCATGTCTACAAGTTCTACGAAATCACCTATCATTCTGTGAAATAGGTTAACACTCCACAAGTGATGGAGAATACCATCCGCATAGATCTAGAATCCATCATCTCGTAAGGTGAAGACCAAGCTAGAATGCATAGACTAGGGTGCAAAAGAAGCTGATAGAGTATCCATAGTAGATTCAGAGATCTTTAAGGTATCGTCTCTGATGGATTGAGACTGGAAATTAATAAGGAACTTGCCATTGACAAAGTCAAAGTTTTTCCAGTTAAGGGTGTAAGGCCAATGAGTTGTGAGATGGACCCTTAAATCATCCTTGGTCAACTAGGGGGAGTGGGGTGTGATAACGACATGAGACAAGAAAAACTGGTACTTGTTACAGGTTTCATCTAATTGGGGTAGAATGATCGGGAAGTGAGGAAATTGTCCCACCATTAAATTGGGTCGTTGATGTTTGGACGATCGCCAAGGTGGAGAAAAGAATCTGTAGATTGCAATAGTGTGATTAAGAGATTTACAGTGAAAACGTATACCTTTGAATCTGTAGTGGGATTTATTATCGCCAACAATTTCACATTTAAAGCACCTACCAGTTCTAATACAAAAAGACTCAAGCACAGTCCAAGCTCACTATCTTGTGACTAGATTCCACTCTTCGTTTGGTTGAAAAGAAGCTGCCAGACCAGTAGAAATAGAGGTCGAGATAGATGTAGTGGTTGAAAGACAAGGGAAGGCCAAATGTGTCGGCATAGGAGAGGCTAGAGGAGAGTAACGGAGCCAAATAATCAAGATGGTAGTGCTTCCTTGGTACAAGGAATTACATTATTTGAATAAGAAAGGTCAAGGAAAATCCCTTTCAAATCATTATATTAAATGCAAATTAGCATTCGACGTAATGGTTGTCATGCATAGGTGGGCAAAGGATACAATTGATAGAAGATGAAATTATCGATGTATTAAATGCACATATCTCCATCTCCCAACACAAATCTTTTGTATCTTTAATGTTCTCAGAATTTCCCAATGCAATAATTGTTGTTAATGTGTCATTAAAGGTGAGTAGTTGTCGAAAATTAGAATTAGAGGTATTTATCAAAGAAGAAGAAATGCTGCTAGAGCCATTATTCCTAATAGATAAGTTAAACATGGTATAACTAAAGACATTAAACATAAAGGAAGACTAAAGAGACAAAGTGTCACTAGTACACTAACAAACGATTTGACAGAAGTCATCAGAGTTGCCTAGGGAACCATAACTCGATAGTAACCCATGACTTTCCTTCGTTGAAGATAGAGAGAGACGACTGACTGGCGTAGAGATCATCTAAGAAGGTATAAGACTCAATTGTCACATATCATAACAATAGAATCATAAAAATTATGTATTGACTTATCACCTTGCTCTAATCCATTAGTCCCCATCGAAGCCACCAGATCAACGGTTGGGGAACACAATGGTGGGAGTCCTTTCCTATTTCCCATTCCTCATCACATATTGAAATCAGTAGTTAGAGATTGGCCAGAACAATTCCGTTGTTCGAATGAATGTGAACCAATCTATTTGCATAGTGAGAAAGTTGGTGTTTCCAGAAGGAATTCTCTCTTAGATTGAATAGGAAGGAGAGAGGAATAGAGAATAGGAAGAACATCCGTAGTTAGTCCATTACAACAACTTTCCAAACTACTACAATCTGTAGTATTGTTTAGAAATGTAACAGCCAAGGAGAGAGAAAGGGAGTTAGTGGCATTGTCCCTTAAAGAAGAAGTTAAGGAGGAAGGAGAAAGAGAGTTAATGACATCGTCCCCAACAGAAGAAGATGGAAGGAGGGGGAAAGAGAGTTAGTGATATCGCCTCCAAAAGAAGAAGATGGAGAGGGGGATAGGATTGAGCCAGCAAGAGAAAACGAAAGGGGAGAGCATATGAGGAAGGAGGGATCTACCTTCTGTTGAGATGGCTGAATGAGCACCATCAGACCCGTCTTCGTCATCTGAAGGTGTTGCAATCAGAATGGAGTTGGTTTTTCCATAATAGTACCAAACTCTTACATACCTCACGGAGTTCATCACTAATCTTCAAGCACTCAAAGGGAGAGAGAGCTATGCGGCCAACGGTGGCAAAATGGTTGTTGTTGGATATTGAAGTGAAGTCAAGCTTCCCTATCGGTGGTCGGTGGCAAGTGGGGAGAGAGACAGGGAGAGAGAGTAGTGGATGTGCATTGTTACTCATCCAACACCCACTTTGACTACGTAAAGTCAGATGTTGACAATTGTAGATTTCTCCACAACCTCGACAACCTAGATGATCTTGTCCATTCAAATCATAATTGTTGTTGTGGTCACTATTTGCAATCGCCACCACAATTTTGTAGTTGGGTTGGGGTTTTACCTTTAACGAAGAAGAAGAGAATTGAAAATGGTCTTTCCTCTTTGATAGAGTGGTCACATGCTTATTTAAGAAAGCATGTGATCCACTTAAACTCACATAATAAAGTTGGGACTAGAGCCCAACAACCAAATAGACATTGTCCATTAAGATGAGTTACATTTACATGTAATATGCAAATAAAATGACAAATACAATAATGAATGAATAAATAAAATTTAGAATATTATAAAATTTAATTAATAATATAGTTTCTATTATAGTTAAGTCTTTTATAACTAATAATCATTGGAAAATAAAAAAACTAGAATATATTTTAAAAAATTCAGAATAAAGTATACAAAAAGAAAGTAGTTTGGAAATATGGAATTTCATTTCACTTAAATTTAAAAGAATTAGTCATTATTTCCTCAAAAAACAATTAGTTACTAAAAAGCATGATCCTTAAATTGATGAAAATTCTAGAACCACTAGATTTAGAAACTAGAAAAATCATAAAACAAAAAATTCTAAAATATGCCAACCTGGCCTATATATATATATATAGCTAGCTTTGAAACAACTATTCTTCTTTCTAGAAAATTGTAGAAAATATATAATTGATTTATGTAGATAAAGCTTTAATATAAAATTTGATCTTATGCATTGATATATTTTCTATTTTATAAGTTCAACTTTATATAATTCAGGACATCCAATCAAGTGTATATGGTGTATTTTACTATAATATATGATTAAAAATAAATCTAAGTAGTTCTAGATGTGCATAATTGATTACTTTAGTTTGTTCTAGAATTTCAAATCGAAATTGAAAGTTCTAAGTAGATTAAGCATTAGTACAAAACGTGATCTTATGCAATGATATATTTTTAGTTTTATAATTTCATTTTTTATATAATTTAGGGCATTCAATTAAGTGTATATGGCGTATTTTACTATGATATATGATCAAAAATAAATCTAAGTAGCTCTAGATGTGCACATTTAATTACTTTAGTTTGTTCTAAAGTTTCAAATTGAAATTGGAAGTTCTTCGTGGATTTCCATGAATTTTTATTATTTATTTATCGTGTTTCCGCGAATATTTTCATCACATACTTCCTATTTTTAAAGGTTGGGAAGTCCATTACAAAATGGACTTTAAGAACCACGCTAACAATAAATGAAGCCTAAGGGCTAATGGCTGGCTAAAGTTAGATGTTAGGCCTTCGATGGACAGGTCTCACTTTAGGATTCAGAACAAATTAACATTCGATTAGGATAGCACTACTTTTTTTTTTTGAATCAGTGCTTAGCATATTGTGTTCACTTCTGGAAGAAAGGCACTTCCACAAGATGGTGGTCATATGTGTGCTTGCACTCTGATGGTCGCATGTGAACATTGCAAGAAGGTTAAGTCACATAAGAGGCAGAAATGTCACTCCACAAGCGACAAGTGGTCGATTAGCACAAATATTGTGAAGAGCTTATCACGGACACAACCGATGTCCTGGTATCCTGGAGATGGATGAACTATCTACTTTAGTACGTAAAGAAGGCAAAAAAAAGGGTTCATGACATGTAGAGCAGTTGCGAGATACGAGACGTGATACCTCATCTTCATACATGACTGATGAAATTAATGACGAGTCCTGATGCTGGAGGGAAAAGATGGTTTTAAAACTTAGGTCTTCATGTATGTTACAGCAAAGATGAGGAACTGTTTGTGGTTCATTTCAATTAGTAACTAATTATAAGTTGGAATCTTTGTAATATCTTCCACAGCGAGAAGCTTTCTTAAAGTTAATGAAAACTAAGGCTGAAAGATGATGATTTCATTACAGATTATATGTGATTAAAGAGATGAAGTGCAGAAATATAAGAAAAGTGATGCCTCCCAATCGTCTCCAGTGATTGGGAAGATCTGAAGCACAGGCTAAAGCTGTCATGGGTTTTCTCATTTTGTCAGTGGTACACCGACCTTCTGCATGAAAATCAAGTTATTTCCCAAACAAACTGAACCAACAAATTCTAAAAAGAGATTTCGGGCTTCTTGTGGGACTGACATACATTATTCATTATGGCAGTGTTATCCGTGTCTTCTTATTCTACCGTTTGTTCATTATCCATGGATTGTTAGACATTTGGTCAATCTCTCTTCTTTCCCGGTCTTCATGCCGAAAGGCCTGGTAGAGAGAAAGAGAGCAATGATGGGGAGATGACAGATCTTTCAGAATGGCAACTTATGCTAGTAACTCAAAATCAAGGGGCAATTGCGGAAGTCTCTTCATTTATAAGGACTTGGTCTTGGCTAAGTTGGCGTGCATAACATGTAACATCCCCATGGCTCCCAAATCCCACCCAAGAATCCTGCACTCTTGCCACTATCTTCCGTGGAAGTCACCAACCTCTAAGGACACCTCTACTAGCTACAAGAATTTTAAAACCCTAGTGCAAGATCACATTCTTCCTCATGTATGCAATGTCGTCCGGGCCCTGACCAAGGCAAAGTCCATGGTCATGGATCTCGGCAAGTGGAAGGGCGAAGGGTACAACTTCATCTTCTTGATGAAAAGGAAGAAGTCGATGATGAAGATGAAGAAGAAGAAGAAAAAGAAGTTGTTCAGTGCTTCCATTAGGATGTGCTGCAACTGGCATTCATCTCATGTCCTTCCAACACCGGAGCAAACGTGCACCGAAGGATTCGAGGTGAGCCCTGTGTACTACGATTCAACGTGGAATTCAGTGGTCTCCACTGAGGAGGGCTGCGACGAGTTTGAACCACAGCTTTCTGGCTACTTGCATTGGCTCGAGGAGAAGATGCCGGAGGAGTCGATTAATGTTTTCGATGATGTTGATGAGATTGACAGTTTAGCCGAGATGTTCATTGCCAAATGCCATGAAAAATTCAGGTTGGAGAAGCAAGAGTCTTACAGGAGGTATCAGGAGATGCTTGTCAGAAGTTTGTGAGGTGTGTCAATTACTAATAAATAGTTCTGGTGAGGTGAGAGTAGACTAATTACTTTTGTGAAGGGATTAGGCTTCTTCTCTTTCTTTATATTCTTCCTTTTCCTTCGTTTCTGATGATATTTTGTTAATTTCTTGTGATGGGTCTTGGACTGCTTTCTATTGGAGTTACTTGATGTTGAGATCGGTGTCAAGAAAGACGCTGGAATCATAGCTATATATGGTACTCTTTTGCATGGAATTTAGGAAGTTTATTTTAGCCATTTTGGCATTTTCTTTTTCTTCTTCAATTTCCTCTTATTGTTTTAATTCTGGTGTTTTATTTTCCTTTTATTTGCTGGTGTTAGAGGAATAACTTCCTGTCCTTGCAACAATCACAACTTTACAATTGCAGCAATTTCCTTTGGAGGTTTCTTGTTCCTCTACCTTTGAATTTTAAATCAGAAGACATGTTAATGGAATATATTTTCAACAGACAAACCTTTTCTAAAAGGAAAAGGAGAAGGTGTTCCCAAGCCTACATGGATCTTTAAAGCACAATTTTAAAAGAAGGTTCATTCATCGAAATCCTACGAAGAACAAACACAAGCAGTAATATATATGGTGTATGTGGGGATAACAATGTTAGTATGCTTTTGGCAAAATAAAAAATAATGAAGAAGAAAGTTTCTTATGCCCCCACACATAAATCTTAATAGGAAATTACACCTTAACTAGCGTCAGATGATAATGTATATTCACCAAATTAAGCCCAAAAAAAGGAACATGCAAGCACCCACAAAGCTACTTTGTATGAACCAAACGATTTCATTGGCAGTGGCAAGGAGTTACGGACTTGGTTTTAGGAAACTCTAGGATATGACAGATAAGATTTATCAGTTGTTATTTATTGGCATGAGTTTTAATCAACTAAATCTAGAAACTAGTCAATTTTCAATTACTACAGACTGGGGCTGGCCAAACAATGCCACATAGCACTTTTTTTTTTTTTTTTACTGTGAGCATTGTGTCAGTGTCCATTGTTTCCAAACTAAGAAACAAGTGTGATAACTATAAGAAATTGAGCATAAAGGCCTATTTTATGGTCATAATCACAAATAATCTAAGGGTGTGTTCGACAACCATTGATTCTCACTTCTCTAGTTTATATGTTCATCGGTTGGAGCAGATTCTAGTTCCAAACACACATTTAAGAATCCAACACAAAAAGGAATCCAAGAGTAGTAAGAAAAAGAAATGAACTAGTGAAGTAGAAGAGAAGAGAAACAGCCTCCACCTGCTTCTCCTTCGGTGTAGAAGTTGAAGAATCAATGTTACGGTATATCTTGGAACATAAGTCACAGTTGAATAAAATAAGGTTGCCAAACAAACGCACCCTAAGTGAAGGCCCTGATTTGAGAGAATATCTTTCATGTTCTCGGGCTTCTGTAGTTACTTAGACCTACCTAATATCTGAGGCCTAATTTCTTATTTGAGAAATAAACGTACTATGGTATGACATGATGTCCGACTAATAATCCAAAAAAACCAATTCTAATGAGTTCTTCTCCTTTCCAACTTTCTAATTATGTTAGTGTTTCTTTTTCTGTGTGCCCATCCTTTATTGGATGGTTACTGTTCAATGGGTAGTTGAACAGATAATTCATGGACAACCAAATAGACCCCTACTCTTGTTTTTTACAAAGTCATAAAGAGCTCAGAGAATCTCAGAGAACAAAAATTCTAATAGAAAGATGACTATACCAATGGCATCTACAGAAAAAAGCTTACTTGCTTCACAAATTTTCTCTTCTCATGAAATACTGCTTCATGGTTGAAGAGTCAAGATTGGCTTTTCTTGATCATCACCAGATGGGAAAGAAGAACATGAGAGAGTGCAAAGAAAACATCCAAGATGCTTCTTTTTCCCATTCTCTCCCTTTATTCCCTACGTTGGCATCTAATCTTTTGATGCATGGAAACGATGCTTTGGCAGGAGACTGTCGGTTTCTTTGTTTCCCTCGCATCCGATGAGTACACCGCTTTTGATTGGATTCAGAGGTTTCTGATTGCCATCACTGGTAGAGTAGCGATAATTGACAAATTTCCCTCCAACTCACTGGGCTCGAGATCTTGGACAATGACAAGCTTTTATGTTCAAGTCTCCATGTGGATGGTAACGAATGGGTCCGTCTGTCAGCCTTCAACCTTAAAAGCATACATTTCTGTTGCGAGTCATTTCATGACATGAATTTATGTGGAATTGAAATTACGGTAGCTTAGTTGATTAAATGATGTGGTGTTTCTGTCTCTTATTTGGGATATAACGGAAGGACAAGCTGTAAATAATAGATTAATCATGCATTCTTATGTTGGAAAGAGCCAAAGAGGTCGATGGCTGTGTATGATTTAGAGGTGCTACTTTTTAAAAGCTTAGGTTTCAGAGTTGATCCGGCTATGACCGGCGCCAGACCTGAACTCCTAGATGGACTTTGTTTTTCAACTAAAAACAAAAAAAAAAAGGGAACAAAAACATGAGTTAGACTTCGTCACAATCTGCATAAATAACACGACTACGATGAGAGATTTACGAACTCCGAAGAATTGCACATAACTTGTTAAGAAACCGTTCTTGAAATACTTGTTGAGTGTCACAAATTAAGAACATTTTGGTATTCAAAGCATGGAAATTAAACACAATGGTCACCAAAAAAACCTTGCAAGTTCTATATATTGGATCTAAGTCAAAATGTCCAACTTATGTAATTTAACTAGCTTGATTAATGAACTAGTCTAATTGTGTGAGATATATTAGATTAAGTGATGTATGTGAAATATTATAACAAAATTATGAAGTATACTATAAAAAAGACATCCCTTTAGAATTTCAACAAAACAACTCTTCTAATTCTCTTATTTTGAGGGACTCCCTCTATGAGAACAAAGGTGGTTACTGTAGAGAAATAAAAGAAGAATACTTCTGCATCAAGATTGATAACATGACGACATCAGGTAAACTTTACATAGCCTATCAAGTGATACCATAGCCATGTTCTTGTCGTTATTTTTGGATTTTGGGAAAGTTTTCGTCGTATAATTTTGGTTGTGAACATTCGATTTCGCGTACAATGATAAAATCATGAGGAAAAATATATTAAATGAAATATCCGACCTTTTGGGTCGTGTGGAGGTTGTTTTCCAGTCATTCCTGTATGTTTTGACAAATACCGAAATAGTTTTTTAGCCAATACACGAAGTGGAGTCGGCCTTTTCCAACCATTCAAGTTGTTTCTGGCAACCAAAATGGCATTTTCAAGCTTTGTTCTACTCGTTGACAATCAAATCTGATCCAATGGGGTTGAAGATGGCCACAACGGACTTTTCCAGACGCTAAGTGGTAGCCAAGTGCTTGTTGACGACTATAGCGTCATTGTCACTCTTTCCTCTTTCTCTTTTTCAAACCCGTTAGGATTTCTAAGGTAAATGGGTAAACAAATTTGAGGCAGCTCCATTTACCCAATCCACTCATTTATCATTATTATTATTTTATTAAGTAATAATTGCATACAAGTCCTTGCAATTTTATTTTCTTACATCTGAGATTAATAAAAAAATACTCTATTACGTCCACTATTTTAATGGAAACCCCTTAGAAATTTATTACTTCTTTAAGTTTTGAATTTTTTTATTGTTATACTCAAGTTATTTGTTATTTTAGAAAATACTGTATGTTTCTGAAATATTTGTTTGGTACCTAAAGTTTAAATATTTGTTTCAGAATGTAATTTTGCATGATCAGAATGTAGTTTATGTTAGAATAAACTACTACTGTTTATTTTAAATGTATTTCAGTCCATCTTTCCATGCTTTAATCATTAAATATTTTTTGAAAGTATGTTTAATGATGATTTAAATTGAAATTTTTAGATTTAATTATCTTAATATTGTATCCATGTGGTTTTTACATATTTTGGATAAATAGATAATTATTTTGTATATTACATCTAAAGACAAATTAAACTTATGTGTGATAGTTTAATGTCTTATTTATCCGTGATATTAAGGAATATGCTTTAGTTATTTTAACATGACATAAAGTTAGTTTAGCATGATTAATGTGTTTTTACATATATTTGTCCAATTTTGAAGTTTCTCGAATGCCATGTAATTTTTACTTTTATTTGAAACGACTTGGAAACTACACATATGTGATACTAATTAAAAAAGTTTAATTATATTAATTACATAAGTGTAGATTTAAATCTAATAAGGATGGTGTCCAAATTTGCATTTAGATAAATGAGATTAACATGTTTTCACTAACGTGAAATTGTTATATTTATATTTAAATGGATAGAATAATTTTGTTTGTATAATTAATATGAAACATTTTAGTATCCAACGATACTATGTTACATAGATATTTATACATAAAGAATTCGTTTCATGTTTATTTAATTTATGACATGTTATTTCATCTACTAACGTAGAGTTATAATGATACTATTGTTAAATGTAAAGTTTTAATGTGAGTATTTTTTGCAACTTTTTCTGTTGATAAAAGCATGATTAGATCGAGTACCTTTGTTGAATGGTACAAATTTCCCAAAATAGAAGGAATCTTTACTGTTCCAATTGAGCCTAATGGATTTAGACCTTTACTTTCAAATGAATATTACTCTTGTAAATCTTACAAAAGAAAGAAATGATGATGCAAAGATTCAATATGAAAAGTAGGAAAAATCTAATAGATTGTCTCTATCATTTATGTTACAGTATCTGCTTAAAGACATTCGAGATCTTTTTGTTGGATCTTAATGCTTCTCTAGAGAGGGGGTGAATAGAGATTTTGCGGTTTTAATTTAATCTTTAGATTTTAATGAGCAAACTTGAGAATATTAAAGATTAACCACAAAACATGCAATCACAAATACTCAAGGATTTTTATAGTGGTTCAGCCACCCCGGCTTAGTCCACTCCT
>JAMKQA010009019.1:0-10104 GCA_024699735.1 Posidonia australis | reverse complement strand
GTCTCTAGGGAGGTTACAAAGGGGTCTTGCAAACGAAAAGTCTCGAATATTCGTTGGCACATTCGTTTGCAAGAGTAACAGCCCGGAAGGTGGAAGGTTAGCAGCCAGAGCTGGGCGCCAGGTTGGTGAGCCAGTTATGTGCGCCACCTTAGTGCGCCACCTTGGTGCGCCACCTTGGTGCGCTACACTAGCTCACAGATCTCTGATTTGGGGCTCTGGCTAGTGGGTTTGGGGCTCGGTTTAAGGGCTGATCGCATCCAAAGCAACATGATGATACTCATCTCCAGGTTACCTCAAAATCGGGGTGTCTACAGGTATCATTAATGATTCTACGTTATCAACTAAAAGTGAATTGAGAAACAACTGTTGACATAAGAATGGCCAAAACATCACGAACCATCTTTACTATACAAGGAAACCTTGGTGCATTATGCTTCTACCAGTGCAAGATATCAAATAAGAAGTCATCAATAGGTTAGATGGGAAACAACTTTTATTCCAAATACCGCTCTAATTCTATTTTTTGAACATTGATTGCAGCAATGATCTTCTTCATGATGTGTTGAAGAAATCCTTCAATAAAATCAGAATTTGTTTTGTACCTTTCTCAATAATCGTTTCATGAACAGAAGAAATTGCACAACACATTACAGTATATGAAGAATCTATATATTTTGAAAACAAATCATGTAGCTTCATGTTGATAAGTTCAACATAAGATTCATACCAATGCATTATAAATTTCTTGTTAAGTATACTTAACAAACTTCATCTTGTATTAAGGATCCAAAACTAATTTAAAACACAAAACAAAATTACATACATCCCGATATTGATCAAATTTCCTTTGCATTAATGAATCTATTTTAGAAATTTAATCAATATCACTTGTTTGCCACTCAAGCAATTTGTATTGAATGAGACACACATCATAGAAATAATGATTAGTAGTTGGATATTTTGTTCCTGAAAGACGAAGAGTGATAACATAAAAAACTTTCAAGTAATTACAAATCTATCTACAATTTTCTTATTATTCTTCTATGATTTGTAGCATTTTGTAATCACTATCCAATTCTGCTAAACGCTCAAATGCAACTCAAATATCCAAAGCATTTTTAAGTATGAGATAAGTGGAATTCCATCTAGTATCAACATCTAAGGACACCCTCTTGTGAGTATTCAATTTAGTTTGCTCCAGTGCTTTTTTGAATTTTCAAATTGTATAGGTTGATAAATTCACATACTTCGCCTAGTTACGAATTTTCTAAAGTAGAAGGCTCACCATTCCAAATCATTCTTCATAGTTAAATTAATAATGTATGCAATACATCAAGTGTGAAATAAGTTGTCAATGATATGAAGTGCTCCCTTTCTATTTAACCATGTTTTCAAAATATTTACCATTGGTTTATTGTTGCTGCATTCACTCTATGTCATTGGGAAGTAGTTGGTACAAATTATTTGAATGTGATGACCCAAATTATGCCTATTGATATTAAACTTAGAATTGGCAATCTTTCATTAATATCTTGAGTCCCTATACTAGCCTAATCTTTATTAGGAAGTCTGTAGGTTACTCCTACATATTGGATCATTATGACACCCTTCTATGCATTTTTGTGTTCGTGATCACTACAACTATTGCTGAATTTAAGTCACTGGACATGAATTAACTCATTCATGCTGGTCTTCTTTGGAACCTCACTTTCTAGGATTGTTATCACAATGCATGTATATATTTCAAGTCAATGATCTTTTGCAATTTATTTCTTTGAGCTATGTACTTCTGAACTTAAACCAAGAGTATCAAGCACTTGATTGTGTCAGTCTTTTGACAGCTACTACATTATTGATGAAGTATTGCCATATGTCTGGAAAGAGAGGAACAGTAGCAATTTATTTATTCATTGCTCTTTGGTAACATCTGTCTGGAAATTTTTTGTTAATAATCTCATGTATCCTGTGTATTATCATACGAATGATCTCTTCAGTTATAAGCCTCAATGTGCTTTTGTAATAACTGATTATGGATGACATGTGCTTATTTCGACTGTGATCTGGTGTATCTGGAAAGAGAGAAACAGTAGAATTTTTCACAATGTCGCTAACTCATATAGATTGATTTTACTGCATATTATTTCACTTATGTATGCTTGGGTAGTAAATTTGGGCACAAGTTTTGAAAGGGATGTCTTAATACAATCCATCACAGACATGCAAAATTCTTGGAGTATGGACCAGTCAAATGTAGGGGCATTTTCTGTGAATCCAAATCCTGGGACCCCTATTTTCTCAGCAAATGCCTCTACTGAAGCCAGGCCTTCTGAAGATCATTCCTCCTGATCTTGTTTTAATTTGGTGATATCTGAGTATTGGGATTCGAACTTAATAATTTTTGGACACATTCTGGCCTAACTGTATTAACATTGGCCAATCTTACTTTGGTTCTAACTGGATCTTCTAGATCCTTATCATTTTTGTATTATCTGAGACTTTAATTTTGTTATTTCTGGTGGTGGACTCATAACTAGGAATCATTAATATTATTACTGTTTCCAAAAAAAGAAGAAGAAGTATTGCTATATGTTTATTGTATAAAGGCATTGTAGGAAGAGGTACAAGTAGGACTCACCCTATACATCATAAATCCTAAACAACCTCTATTTATTATGTTTACTGTAGTTAAGACTTTGTTGTGCATTTCTTTTCTTTGTATTTCAAGGCGTGTATTGAGTTTTGTTTCTTTTATCTTTCTCCACAGATCTAGGTAAATGGTGAGAGTAAGGTAGTCTTGATGTCAAAAGAGGAAAAGCCTAGAATAGGAGATACTTTTCTTGTGATTGTTTGTATTTGCAAATACTTATAGTATTCAGAAAAGACAGTGTGGTTGCTTTTCTAATTTATTATTTAATTCTTTATAGGATGAAGTACGATATCGTTAGCAATCTAAGGTGAATTTTTTGTCACAAGATTTCATCAAATTATAACTTCTTTTTATAATAAATTAATGGGTTGGTTTTTCTTTTGTGTTTCATACAGGTTGGGAGCAGCACTTCAACTGCACCTCATCCATGAAGTTGATCATTTTGTATTTATATGATTGATGTCAGTTTCATTTTTTGTACTTGACATTCTGATGATGGATATATTTGTGTACTGGACATGATGTTATATACTTAACCTCACTTGTGTACTTTTCATGGATATACTTGTGTATATGATGTTATACACTTACTGTATATATGAAACTATTTCAACTTTTTGATGAATTCTAATTCTAGTTTGTTCGATACTTTTGTTGTATGAATTAACATGGTATTTTAAATAATTATGTTGTTGCAAGTGCAAATAATTTAAATAGGTTTTCATAAACAAAAAAAATTGATACAAATAGTAATCTAAAAAAAAAAATTAATTACTAACAAAAATTATGTCGATAATTCAAATACTAGCCGACGGAACAACCGTCGGTAAAGATATAAACTATCGATGAATAATCCATCAGAAATATTATTGACAGAATTTCTGTTGTCAAATATTTAAGTTATTGACAGATTTTCCGTTGTTAAATTATGCATTCTGAAAAGAAATTTAAAATTCTTACCGACAAATAAATTATTTCTCAACAAAAATTTTGAAAAATCTGTCGCTAAATAAGATTAGTGTTGCTTCTTATGACTATCAAGATATATCGACGAAAAATCCATTGGTATATTTATTTCTCGATGGATTTTTTAATTTTTTGATAGAAAATCTATTGATAAATCCGTCGATAATCAATGGTTTTGTTGTAGTGTTGGGCTCACTAGCCGATCACTACAGGTTATTAGTAGACTAGATGTCTTTAATTAGCCTTTAGTTATTTTGTAAAATTAGGTATTTAATTATGTTTAATTTTAGTTATGTTAATTGATCTTGGTGGTAACGATGCAGGTCGTTACAATTCACTTCAGGCTATGTATACTTGCTAGCAAGTTGAGCTATTTTATGAAAAAGTTTCAAGCAGATACTTATAGCTCTTTCTACTATGATAAACATGCTATGAGGCATCTAATCAAGGAATATGGCTAAGAAATTTTGTTATAGGTCTACAAATTGTAGATGGAATTGAAATACCACTTAAGTTATGTTATGATAATAAATTTGCGGTGCTATATTTCAATAACAACATAAGCTCATCAAAGTTTAAATATATAAACATTAAGTTCCTTGTTGTGAAAGAAAGAATTCAGAATGGTCAATTATCTATAGAGTATATTGAGACAAACTTCATGATTACTGATTCGTTTACTAAGGAAGTATCACCCAAGGTCTTTTATAAACATGTGGCTCATACGGGTGTTGCATCATTTGATGATGTATGAGTTTAGTGGGAGTTTGTATTTGGATGCTTTATTGTAATAGACATTGTTTTCTGCAGAAATAAAGGTTTCAGTTATTTACATTCTGGATATTTATGTTGATTTTACTAAAGGTAGATCATTTCGCTTAAATTCTATACACATCCACACTTGATCCATGTTGTTGATTGTATTAGCATTAGTGACTATTATAGGTTGAATTAAGACTAAAATAATGAAAACCTCTTTGATTCTATGTTGGTACAATTGATGGATCGGATTGTCAGATGTTTCCGTTTAAATAACCATTTTGAGCTTATAAAGTTTTAATACTTTAATTGTTAATTTTATGTGTAGCTTAAGTAGGAGATTGTTGGGTTAAAATCCAATAAAATATGAGTTAAATATAAAATCAATTAAAGTATTATAGGCTAATTTATGATTAGGCTCATTGAAAGTGATCTATTTGGTTTTGGTTGAGTTTATTGACATCTTAAGTGGTTTGAGTTGATTGTGTAGAGACCATTTAGCATATATTTCTATTTATTAATGGGTTGATTTGAAATATGGGAAAATAGACATTCTATTTATAAGGGTTTTGGTCTCTAAATCCTATACTTTTACCTCTCCTCTCTCTCACCCTCATCATGAGAAAGACAAAGGACAGAGGAGGTGTGTGGTGGTTCAGAAGTCTGGCTCCCATGTACAAGATCTAGAGTGCTTCTACGATTTTCACATGGATTCAAATACACTTCTGCATATATTTTATTTTGTGATAAAAATGTCATGATTAGATCTTAGAAAATGAATTTTAATATATAAAATTCGTATGTTATTTGAGTCCTACTTTTCTACAAGTGGTATCATAGCAATTATATCATTTCATCATGAAATATTATGTTTTTGATCTTAATCATGTTAAAAATAGTTAGATTTTTGCTTTAGCTATTTATTTCGTGCATGAACAACCCCATTATCATATTTTCGTTCATCAAAATCGAGAAAATACTTTTTTTTCATGATCGGGTTTTTTGGCTACCGTTGGATCGAGCCGATCCAGCGCCTCCTGGATGTTGGATCACTAGCAAGGCGCTTAAGAGGTGCCCCTTAAGGGGCAGTTCGGCTGTCGAAGGTTGCAGTGCCGCCACTACTCTTTAGGCTTCTTGTTTCTTAAGTCAGTTAGGGCTTCTGAGCTTTTTGGGTAATCAAATCCAGACTAGATCCGTTTATCCACCCATTTAGTTATTCTATAATAATTATGAAGAAGCCCTTGCAAATTTTTATTTTCCATCTAAGTTTTTTAAGTAAGAAAACTCTATAAGTTCTCAGATTTATTGAAAATCCCACAGAAATCTTTTATTTTAATTAAGTCTTGAGTTTTTTGGTTATCACAATAAAGTTATATAATATTGTGGAAAATTCTGTACACTTTTGAAATTTTATTATTTAGTCCTTGAACTTTAGCATACATGCTTTAATGAATAAATGTTAGATCATGACCTATGGAATCAAATAAATTTGTTATTGGTGATCAAATATAAATTGTTTTCTATTTAAAAATAGATAATCAAAGCAATATTCTACCAAAGTAGGCTTTTTTGTTTGGATTAGTCTATTTAGAATAGAAAGATGTTAGTATGTTTGAGATTCATGTAGATAATCGACTGAAAGGAAGGTTACTATTTAGTTGAATATTAAGCACACCTGTGTTAATAAATACGTGACAATTATATGATTGTGCCATGAAGGTAATTAGTCGACTCAAGGGAAGGCTTATTACTTAATGGAACTAATTATCAGTATTTAATTACTACATTGAAGAGAACCTCTTGTAAGCTGACATTTCTACCCAAAGACTAAATGTCGATGTTACGCTAGGTATCTTGAGATGAGTTCCACTATAAATTGAATTTATTTGTTCGTTCAGTTATTATTATTGATTAATATGATTGTCATTAGACTAACTATTCATCTGATTTTTTCAATTATTTATTAATTTCTTTAATAAATGCATCCGCTTCAATAACTGCCAACATTAATTTGATTTACTTGTTTAATGACACAAATTTTAAGTACTATAAAGAGAACGTTATGATTATTCTTGGGTGCATGGACCTAGATTTAGTCCTAAGGGTGGAACAACCCCTTACTTTTAAGTCCGATAGTTCGACTGAGGACAAGAAAGTTTATTTAGGGTCAAAGCGTTCCAATCGGCTAAGTCTGATAATTATGAGGCGTATCATTCTAGAGACTTTTAGGAATACACTGTCCGAAGAGACGAATGCTAGGGAGTTTCTTGATGACCTTGAGAAGTGATTTGTCAAGAATGAAAAGGTAGAAACTAGTATGCTATGGACAAATTTAGTTCCTATGAGGTACAAGGCCAAGGAAAACATAAGGTAGTACATTTTGGAAATGTCTAATATTGCTTCAAAATTAAAAACACTTAAGTTAGAGCTGTTGAAAGATTTTCTTGTGGATTTAGTTTTGATTTCTCTTCTTGGACAATACTATCAATTCAAGGTTAGTTATAACTATAAGAAGGAGAAATGAACTCTTAATGAACTCATTTCGCATTGTGTGCAAGAGGAAGAGAGACTGAAGCAAAATAAAAAAGAGAGTGCTCATCTAACTTTTACCTCTAAGGACAAAGGCAAAAGAAAACTAAAGCCCAACAAAGTTGTAGGTGTTTCACTTAGGAAGTAACAGAGGTAGATTGAGTTTACTTGCCACTTTTGTAAGAAGGATAGGCACAAAAAGGATGAATAAGATTGCCTAAGTTGTTAGATACCAAGTGATGCTGAAAGACACATCTTTGTGGATGACGACAATAAAATTGAAGTAGAAGCTATTGATCATTTTAAATTGTTGTTACGAACTAATTGTTATTTAGATTTGAAAGAGACCTATGTTGTACCATTTTTAAGTGAAATTTAATTTCTATTTTTATATTAGACAAATCTAGTTATTCTTGTCTTCAAGGAAATGAAAAATTTAGTCTTTTTCAATAATTTAATCTTATAGATACCGGTTCTTTGATTAATAATAACAATTTATATTTGATTGATACAATAGTTTCTTATAATAAAACCTTACATTCTACATCTAGAGGTACAAATCGAAAATGAAGTGAGGATTCCGTTATGTTATGGCATAAATATTTAGGTTATATCTCTAAACAACGAATAGAGAGACTTGTGTCAGATGAAATTCTTCATTCTCTTGACTCAGCAGATTTTCATGTTTGCATTGAGTGTATTAAAGGAAAACAACTCAATATTAGATGATTAGGTGCAAATAGATGTTCAGATGTCTTAGAATTAATACATATAGATATTTGTGGATTATGTCCTACGACATCTTTGGATGGTTAACAATACTTTATTAAGTTTATAGACGACTATTCACATTATGGCTACCTATACCTTATTCATGAAAAATCACAGGCCTTGGATGTGTTCAAGTAATTTAAGATTGAAGTTAAAAACCAACTCAACCAAAGAATTAAAATCGTTAGATTTGATTGTGGTGGTGAGTACTACGATACATATTACAAATCTGGTAAACAATGTCCTAGCCTGTTTGCAAAGTTCCTAGAATATGTGGTATTGTCCCTCAATGCGTCATGCCTGGTTTTTTAGTCATGAATAGTGTTGCCAAGAGGTGCAATAGGACACTTAAGGACATAGTGAGGAGCATGATTAGTTATTTTATCTTACTAGAATCACTTTAGAGCGAGGCACTTAAGACTACAGCTTACATTTTAAACAGAGTACCAACTAAGACAGTGGCAAAAACTCCCTATGAATAATGAGTTGGGAAGAAACCAAGCATAAGGCATCTTTATGTGTAGGGTTGTCAAGCTGAGACTAAGTCTCATAAGCCTAATGAAAAGAAATTGGATTCTAGAACCGTTAGTTGCTAAGTTTGTTAGGTATTCTGAGCGTTTAGGGGCTTTAAGTTTTACGATCCTATTACTAGGTCATTTATTGAGATAGGTAATGGTAGGTTTCTTGAGGAAGTAGAGTTTTAGGGGGAAGATAAGAGTAAAGTCATTATCTTTGAAGAGGAATTTATTTCTCTTCCTACAGTTATTGTTGACGATAATTAGGAATTAATTCCTGACATTGTTCAAGAGGAAAATCTGGAGTAAGACATTGTTGATCCTCTCTTCATTCAAGTAGAACAAACTTGACTCCTTCAAGAGTCAATGCCACATAAGAGATTTACTAGAGAGAAGAGAAGTGCGATTTATGATGATTTCATTGTATTTCTCCAAGAACATCAAGTAGATGATGACTTAATAGATGATGATCCAATCAACATTCATCAAGCAATCAATAGTACTAACTTTCAAGAGTAGATAGATGCGATGAATGATGACCATGAAAGACAATGAAATTTGAGATTTTATTCCATTGTCTCAAGTTACGAAATGCATTGGTTGCAAATAGATATTTAAAATTAAGAGAGATTTGTAAGCCAATGTGGAAAGAAATAAGGCTCGTCTTATCGCTAAGGGATTTATAACTCAAAGGAAAGGCATTGACTATAAAAAGACTTTCTTTTTAGTTTCATTGAAAAACTCTTTTCGGATTATCATGGCATGGTTGCTCATTTTGATCTTGAGTTCTACCAAATGGATGTAAGAACGACGTTTCTCAATGGTGACATTCATAAGACGATCTATATGATGTAACCAGACTACTTTGCATTTGATAACGTAAAGAAAATGATTTGTAAACTTAAGAAGTCCATTTATGATTTAAAGTAAGCATGCCGTTAGTAGTATCACAAATTTTATCAAGTTGTTATCTTGTTTAGTTATGAGATTAATTTGGTAGGTGATTGTGTATATCATAAGTTTAGTAGGAGTAAATATATTTTCCTAGTCTTGTATGTTGATGATATAGTTATTGCTACTAAAGAAGTGGACTTACTTAAAGAGAACAAGAAATTTCTCTCAAACAAATTTGAGATGAAAGATCTTGGTGAAGTTTCTTTTGTATTAAGAATCCAAATACTTCTAGATCGTTCTTGAAGTGTTATTGGATTATCACAAAAGAATTACATAAAAGAAGTCATTAAAAGGTATGACATGAGTTGATGCAAGCTAAGAAATATTCCTTTAGTTAAGGAAGATAAGTTTAGTCTCAAACAGTACTCAAAAATCATTTCGAACGTAAGGAAATACAGAAGATTCTATATGCATCGACAGTTAGAAGTCTTATGTATATTCAAGTTTGTATGCATCTAGTTCTCACATGCATTGTTGTTCAAGTTTATATTTTATTTTGTGATGGACATGTTATAATTAAATCTTGAAAAATAGATTTTAATATATAAAATTAATATGTTATTTAAGCCTTACTTGTCTGCATACCTTCCTCCACTGCAAATACGCCAATCCAGCTTGTTAGTCCGATAATATGAAACTATTAATTAAAGGCTTTAACCTCTGTGTTGTGCGTGGGGAGAAGAGAAAGTATTTTCCCAAACCAAATCCAAGCAACAATGTAACATCTGGGCCCGGTTATCCATTGTATTTAATAAACCATGTATCATTTGTGATTTTGTGCTTAATGGTTTATTAATGGATAATCTGTTGTTTCTTGGTTGTGTGTGGTTGTGGGTGGTTTTCTGTGCATCTGGTTGTAATCTGGGACCAATTTGGAGTCCGGTTGGAGGATGCACAGTCGTCTCGGTTTACGTGCCATTTCTTTTTCTTTCCTTTCCTTTTCTTTTTCTTCTCCCTCACGTG
>JAMKQA010009018.1:0-10024 GCA_024699735.1 Posidonia australis | reverse complement strand
ACTTCATAAACATGGAATAAAACAGATCACATATAAGGTTTTAAGCATGTTTTATCAAGTTTCTGAAATGATATTTAAAAGATAAAGAGGAGGTAGAAAGCCTACCTCTCGAGATGTTCCTTATTGTAATATTAGAAATAAGAAGATCTTGCTGCTTTGGAAGGACCATGGAGGCTTTAGGACACAAGGGAGTGCTCCAGAGAATGAGTATAGGTTGCTTGACAAAAGGAGAAACGCGTGCAGGGAGCTGGTTTAGAGCAGAAAATGGCTGAATTCAGGATTTCTCACCCCTTTTCCAACCTCTCCCTATGGCTACCTATGGGGGTCCTTATATAGGAAACTCTCAAGGGTAACTCATGGGAATGGGGAGAGCCTCGCAAACGAAAAGCCTGGAAGATTCCATGGCATATTCGCTGCTGGTGGTAACAGCTATGGGAGGTGGAAAGCTAGCAGCCCGCAGCCTGCGAAGTGTTGTGCGCTGGCTAGGTGCGCCACCTATGTGTGCTAGGTTGGTGTGCTGGCTAGGTGCTCTCCCCTACTAGTCTGGTTTTCAAACTGGGCTGCAGGCCTGCTACGGGTTTAGGGTTGGATCAAGGATCGGCCTCATCCAAAGCAATAGTTGGAGTCTTATAAATGAGTTACCTCAAAATCGGGGTGTCTACAGATGCCCCTCCCAGAGCGAGGTCGAGGGACGAAGGGAACCATGACCGATGCTCAGGGTTAGGCTGGTGTTTGCTATTGGCGGTAAGTCACTTATCCGGCAGATGCACCGGAAGTCATGACTTGTCGCCAAATGCAAATGCAAATGCATGCACCTACTGGTCTAAGTGCTGGGAAGTGATGGTAATGCACGATGCAAATGCAAGAGCAGATGCCAAAAGTCGATGCAAAATTAATGCCAATGCTGAAAATACAAACACAAGAAGCACTGTCAAGAAAATGATAAGTTGTCGGACTCATCAGCCGGATTATGAGGTTATCAACCAAAGAGATGGGATATGACAAGCTAACCAAGCCTTGTCCACCCCGGCCACCTGACAGCGTGACGGTTGTCAACCGAGTAGTTGGGGGTACCAGCCCAAGAAAAAGGAAGGGGGGGCATGACAAATAGAATATTTGTCAAGCAAAGCAGGGCCTGGTCCCCACGGACCAAAGGCGAACAAAGAGATTTCACGCCCGCGAAAACTCAAAAGGGAAAAAAAAAGGACCCTAACTGCCCGGCCAGTGGGTCCAACAACTAGATTCCGCCCTTGCGAAAATCCAGAAGAGAAAAGAAAAAAGGACCTTGACCGCCCGGTTAGAGGGTCAAACAACTAGATTTTCTGCCCGGGGAAATCCGAGAAATGGGCTAGGACTTTGACCATCCGGTCAAAAGGTCGAGCCATGGGATTTCCTGCACCAAGAAATCCAAGAAAGGGGCTAGGACCTTGACCATCCAGTCAAAAGGTCGAGCCACGGGATTTCCTGCCCAAGGAAATCCGAGAAAGGGGCTAGGACCTTGACCATCCGGTCAAAAGGTCGAGCCACGGGATTTCCTACCCAAGGAAATCTAAGAGACCAAGGACTTTAACTGCCCGGTTAAAGCCATGGAAAGCCTAGGAAAGGCAAAGGACAATGACTGCTCGGTCAAAGCCAAGAAGCTGAATTTCGCGCCCGCGAAGATCTAAAAGGGGGCACACGACCTTAACTGCCCGGTCAAAGTCAAGCAAGCTGGATTCCACGCCCACGGAAATCCAAATGGGCAAAGGACCTTGACCGCCCGGTCAAAGTCAAGCAAGCTGGATTCCGCGCCCGCGGAAATCCAGAGGGGCAAAAGGGTCTTATCCGCTCAGGCTGAGATCCCGGAAAAAAAAGGCGATAACTCTAGGATTATTCCCCGAGAAGGAACTGCAATATGTTGATTGCCGGGGTTGCGGTGTGGAGACTAGCACTCCTGTCGAGATGCATGCTCGGATCTCTTGCTTGCTGCGATTCTTCATGTTGCTTGCAAATGTGAGGACTTGTGTGCAAATATCCACAACTTTTGGGCTTTACTGCAAATTACCCAACCAAACTAGTTTTTGATTACTATACTGCCATCGTGCTGTGACATTTGAGATTCTGCTGTATATCGACAAATGTCTGCTTTGAAACAAATTTCCCGCGTCTTTCCAGGACTAATTTGCAATTTTACAAAATGTAGGGGGTTTTCTGCAAATCACCCCACATGGTGCACTTTGTGAGACACATGCTGGACACTGCATATTCTGTACTGAGTGAGATGATAAGGGTTGGCACGCAATTGTCACGGTCATTTTGCATTTTGAACCCCTGATTTATTTCATGCGCGGGCCCCACTGACTAATTGCCATAACTGCCCAAAAATTTTCTTTCTTGCTGCTTGGAACTACTTGGTAATGCAAAGGATTGCTGCTGCTTGGTCATGCTTCTGCTGATGAATTTTATTTCTTCAAGACATCATGCATATGCTTTATTACAAAGGAAAAATTCTTTCTTCTTCCAAAAGCCGTGCCTCTTCTTCTTCCTCATTTTTTTTTCGGTAAACCCAACGAAACCTGCATCCTTCTTCTCACTCGCAGCGGTGGAACCCATCTCCTTCTTCTCAATCGCAGCGGTGACGCACGAGGGGTGCGCCAACGGGGTGCTTGCGGCTGGTGCGCACGTGAGGCGCGTCGTCGAGGTACGGGCCGGTTGCGACGGCGACTAGCAACGGCGGCATGGACCAAACCCTCCAGGACTGGCTGGACCGCGGTTTGCCGGCGAGGGTAAGTTCTGATCCCTCTCCCCTTTTCTTTTGCTTGCATACCTCCTCTTTGGGTAGTCGACGGCTACAGGTCCCTGACGGACTTGGAGCGGCAGGTCCGCTCCGCGCGGGTTGCAGTGGCGGACTGCGGGCTCGTCCTGCAGTCATGGCGACGGGTGTGATGGCTGGGGCTCCCGTGGGCTAGTGGCTCTCGGGCCGCGGGTGGCGCTAGTTGGCTATGGCGGTTGCGGGCTCCGGCGGACTGCTCCGCACGGTGGCTACGGGATCGGAAATGCTTGCATGCCAAGAGAAAGCGCGGGCTGCAGCTGGCGCTGGCTGGCTGCCGGCGATGCTCTGGCTGTGCTCCGACGAGCAGGGATGACGGCCTGTGGTTGCAGTAGAAGCCACGTGGTGGCGGGCTGGAGATTAGTTGGCTGTGAGGCTCGTTCGACTAAGCACACAATCGTTGCTTGCTTAAGCCATATTACTGCATTTATCTCTGATTTTACTGTTAATTGCTCTGTATCAAAATTACTTGATAGTTTTCATTTCTACCAATATAACCAGCAAACACTGATTCATAACTGTATGCTTGCATTTTTGCCATCACATGCTACAACCTTTATCAAAATGCCCTGTGCTTTGTTATTATGCCACATTTGATCTAGACATTTTGCATCTTATCATGCCTACTATTGCTGTTTGACTTTCTGCAGGATGATTCAGTTCTCGAGGCGGGAACCCCACAATCTTCGTGGGACATGCCTTCTAGCTCTCGTTCCAGACGAGGAGGCAGTTCTTCGAGGTCGTGGGCCTCCGGTAGCTCGACTCTTGCTATCCCTGCTGAGGTAAGCCCGAACTGAATATTAGAAGAGTATTCAAACCCGGTATTTTCTGACAATTGCAATTTCAGGAGTCTGGAAACTTCGAGGGGTGGTTGTTGAGCGACCGTCACATCTGCGAGAGCCCCGAGTTTGAGGTAATTTATATGCCTTGATCATTATAAATTACTTTCTGCTTATGTGCTTTTTCTTCTGACCCGGCTTTAAATATGTGCCTGATATTTCAGGAAGGGGATGCAAACCGGATCATGCGATGCTACTGGGGTCTGATGCTCGAGCATTTCCACCGTCTGCCGGAGTTTCTGCAGGACTTCCTCCATCACCGGTCTCCATTCGGTGGTTTGCTGCGCCTACCCATCATCCACGACCACTACAACTTCTTCCGAGCCATGGTAGAAAGGTGGAGGTTCGAGGCACATTCCTTTCACTTTCCTTTGGTGAGCTGACTGTTTTGCCTGATCAGTGGGCTCTGATGACGGGCCTTCTTTTTGGTGATGAGCCCATTATTGGTGAGACCACCAATAGCTTCCACTTTGCGCCTGCACATCTTGGCCGTGTCCCTCCTAAGCCTGATTGTGAGGAATTAGATTTTGTACTGAGGCACTTTCTGCTGGAGCTGCTGGCCTTGATCTTCTGCGATTCGTCGGCCTACTGTATCCATGCTGACTGGATTGCATACCTGACCAACCTGGAGCACCTGGATCACTATGATTGGGCTGGTGCTAGTTATACCTGGCTGATTTGTGGGCTCGACAATGTGGTCAAGCTTGGGGGCCGCTCTTATGTGGGGCTGTACCCTTTGTTGACTGTAAGTATTTGCTTTTGTCACCTTGCAAAACAATCTTTTATGCTTTATATTTGATAAACTGCCTTGCTTGCATTTACAGTACTGGGTCATGGAGCACATCACCAAGGGGCATTGCTTTGGCCGCCTGCGGGACGAGCGCCTGCCCCTTCCCCGCCAGTGGGTCGAGCCTGACCACTGGGCTGCTACTGGGGTGTTCAGCTATGAGTCCTACCGGTATCTGCTGGACCTGGTAGAACTCGAGGATGTAAGTCTCCTCTACTTTTTAACCTTGCATATCTGTTGTACATTTTTTGCTTACAGTTTCTGTTTCTGTAACAGGTTCACCTACGCCCATTCGCTCGATATGACGGCTTCGACTGGGCTCCCTTGAACTCTGGCCGCGTTTTGAGGGATAAATAGGTGAGATTCTACTGCATGAAGAAATCGGCCCTCTACCTCCCAGGGCGTGTGTGGCATCAGTTCTCTGATGTATTCTGCATTCCTGCCCCTCCTCCTGCTGACATGGACCACCCAGCCACGACACGTTCGGCTGCTAGACACCAGCATGCAGCTGCCATGGCTTCTCAAGACAGGCACGTCCTTCGAGAAGTCAACTATGCAGACTACCTTGCTTGGTACCAGTGTGTGGGGAAGTCGTACCTGTTTGAGGAGGCTGTGTAGGATAGCCAGCGCGGGAGGTGGTATGCGTTTAGCTGGGCTCAGGTACAGAATTTCCATTTCTGCTTTTCTTTGCTTTTATGTAAATTATGACAATCTAACATTTGCTTTGATTCTCAGGGCTTCGAGGAGCAGTTTGGAGCCTTTTATGCTGACATTTGCCGAAAACGGGTAAAATTCGTACTTTGCAAACTGCCAACCGAGCTATATCTGATACTTCTACTATTTTGCAGGAACTGCGCTGATGCAACATCATCAGGGTATGCTTCTCTTTTCTGCTTCTGATGCTGCTTGAAAAAAAACATTTCTTATTGCTAACACATGTTTGCTTTTGCAGCAAGATTTCCCTGCCGAGAGAGCGAATGTAGCCAACAGCAGGGACTTCACTATGGAGGCGTCTAAGGAGGACTGTTCACACACCGAGGTCACCCAAGCGGTTCTCGACTTTGCCCCTCGCTCTCAGGCTGCTGCTGCTGCTTAGTGGTCCAGCCGACTCACTCGACGAGGCAATAGAACCTTGGCTGAGTACTTTCAAAAGGCAGCATCTGACGAGGAAGACTCAGAGGAGTAATTTTATCTTGTAATTTTGCTAGAGATTCTGTAATAACACTATATTCTGTAACATTTTGAAAATGTATAAGAGATCCCCTGATTTTGCGATGTGCCCTTCGGGGTTTTGTGTGAGCAGGTTGTATGCAAACAGGTATTCCATGCAGGGTTAAGCAAATGGCGCCGATTTTGGCGATGTAAACATTCTGAACAAATGCTGTTGAAATTTCTTGTTTTTCTGGGCGCCACTTATGTGCGCCGCTGTGGTGCATCGCCTAAGTGCGGTAGCTTCGTGCACCTCATAGGTGTGTCTCCAGAAATGGCGAGTTTTGTTTGCCATTTCTGCAGAAATCCTTCGTGGTCTTCTTATATATAAGGGTGCTTATGTAGCGACTGCGTCGTCTTCTGAACAAAAAAATCGGCTATAGTCCTTGCTCCCTGTTTTCTGATCATTTTCTAACATTCCTAGGCGCGGATTCTACATCACGATGGTAAGAGCTGCTGTTTTCATATATTTTGCTATTGTTTTTTTGTAGAGTTGCCTGTTTTCTGTTTATTGCCTTTGCAAATCTGCATCCTCCTGCTATATGTCTCTGCAGATTTTGTTTTTTTTTTCTGTCTTTGCTGATTTGCCTTTTTTCTTCCTTCTATATGTCTGCATAAATGGCTTGCTGTTTTCCTGTTATATGGCTACAGATTGCAAATTTTTGCTTGCTTCCTGTATGCTTGTTTTTCCTACATGGCTGCGGATCTTGCTTCTTATCTTTGCAGATTTTGGACAATGCTTCATGTTTGTGCAGATTTGCTCTCATTCTGCTATATGTCTCTGCAGATATTGCTTGCTTCATGTATGCTTGTTTGCTTTTTCCTTCCTGCTATATGTCTGCAGATATTGGTTGTTGTTTTTCTGTTACATGGTTGCGGATTTTTGAAAAATGTTTCTTGGCCTTCCGCATGTGTTTCTTTTTCCATCACCATGCTAGATTGCCATGATTTCCATGCTTATGTCAAATTTGCTTTCTACTGCCATATTTGCAGAGCTATCCCACCATGGAGACCCCTAGGTACTGCTCTGATGCCTTGCTCGGCTACATCGATGCTTTGACAGCCGATGACTGGAAGCAACTCCGGATTTGGGGTATTTCTTCTTCCCTCCTGAGCATAGCCAAAGTGGAGGTTAACTGGCATTTGCTATGTGCTATGGCTTGATTCTAGAAACCGGCCCTGCATGTTTTACGCTTTGGGAAAGTGGAGATGACCCTGACATTGGAGGAAGTCAGGCGAATCTGCGGCTTTTCACCGTTCATGTCCTCACCAGTGTTCTACTGCCATGCTAGTTATGCACACGTTGTGAGCCGGCTCACATGCATTGCCAAGGAAGTTTGTGAGGAGAAGCTTATCTGCAAGGACGGCCCCACCCCCATGATACGCCTGGATTACTTTGATTCAGTGATTGGTCCCCGCTCCTCCATGGGTACTCCATGGCTGTATTGCTTCGTGCTGTGCTTTCTTGGGGAGCTGGTCTTTAGCCATGGCCGGACGACTGTGGCCATTAAGGTGGCCAAGATAGCCTGGGCGGTAGTGGTTCACCAAATCGACCTGGCTTCGATTTTGCTTGCCGAATCCTACGTCGGCTTGGACCGAGCGTTAAGGCGCTCCCGCCACTTCTATGGATGTGGCGCCTTGGTGCAGGTAAGCAGATCATCTGACCATTTTATAATATTCTGCTGTGCTTTAACTGACCATAGTTCCCTTTTGCCAGGTCTGGTTTGCCGCTCATATGGGGATGAGGATTCTGTGCCCTCAGCCTTCCGTCTTTGAGGCCTATAGCCGCACCCATCACTCGAGGTCACTCTCGGGGGTGCATGACTTGTGCGACAAGCTGCAGAATCTCGATGCGGATTCTATGACATGGTGTATCATATCCTCTGCATCACAGAACTTCACTGCCTTTTTTAACACCACGAACATGCGACTCGTGGTCTTCCCTGGATTTTCTGGTGGCGTGGAGTACCACCCTGTCTAGGTCCTTCACCAGTTCGGCTTCTGTCAGGACTCCATAGAGCAAAGCCCCTGCCCGGATGGACTGAAAAAGCATGTAGTGGGCTCTAATGCATCCACTACTGAGTTGGCCCGATGGATGAGTGCTGGCATCAAGTCTTCTATTCTTGCCATCGTCAAAGGCTCTGGCTGCACAGCTCGGTATGAGGCGGAGATCAAGGAGACGTGGCCGTTTAGTGAGATTCCGCCTAGTGGCACCAATTTCGTGGAGGCTAGCAGTTCAAAGAGGCCCCGAACTGATTAGTGATATTTGTACTCCTGATAGGGAATAATAACATTGATGTTGCCTTGCATTGTTTACTAATTCTTGCAAGTTCATATCTGCTAACCAGGATCAATTAACATGTCTCTGATTTCAAATCCCTTCGTTTAAAAGAAGTGACTATCATACCCCTGGATGAATGCTTGCTTGCTCAGACCACGACTCATAAGGCAGCTGACATGCCCCTGGTCGTAATATGAGCAAAATGCCTTGCAAAGTGAATGCAATCTATGCTTTGACTAAAAAATGCGTCTTAGCTAAATGCTTATACGACTCATAAGGCAGCTAACATGCCCCTAGTCGAAATATGAACAAGATGCCTTGCGATTATGCTTAATTAAAAATGTGCCCTAGCTAAATGCTAACATGACTCATAAGGGAGCTGACATGCCCCTGGTCGAAATGCAGAGAAATGCTAAATTGTTATATTGGTGCCCTCAGCGCCAAGGAAGCCTGTTTTGCCTACAATAGAAGGTGACACTGTCCTCGACTCATGTGATACTAACCTAGGCACTTAGGTTATTTGTGGCTCTCCTTCAGATTTATGGGCCTCATGCCAAATTCTTAGGGTCCTATACCTACTTTTTTGAGGATTCATTTTTCTTTTCTCCCTCATAGGCATGCTAACTAATCCTACTCCTGCTTGAAGGTAATAAACACTTATGCTGAGGAGGGTGGCTGCTATTTCTGTTGTGCTGAAGGGGTGGCTAGTCCCTTTGATCATTTAGGCTTAGTAAGTGCATGCTTTTACTCCTCTCCAAGCTAAAAGGTAGGAGTAAGGTTGTTCACATGCCTCTCTCAGTGGAGCTAGGCTTCTGTCTGCTACTTCTGTCTCCTCATTTCTTTTATGCTCCAAGGTCTTGTGTATTTTTTGTTGCTCACTCTCTTTCTAGACCTAACATTTTAACTCCCTCACGAGGTATAGGTCCCATGGGAATTTGTACATTTAGCTCGCTCCTCCGAAATCTCACCCTCACATCCTAAGCTCTTAGGGTAGTGGCACATGAGGAGGACTTGACACATCTTACAGGCAGGCTCCCAATTTTCCTCATTGGGCAATGATAATGCAGTACAAAAAGAAAAACAAGAATGCAAAGAATTATTTATGCTATGCAATGATGCATGACTCACGATGCAAGGCATTAGGATCAGCTGGGAGTCATTGATAGTACTTCTTTAAATAGGAGGTGTTGACGGGCTCTGATTGCTCCATATGATCCATGCCCTCTAGAATGACTGCTCCCCCTGACAGGGCTTCCTTTTCAAATGCCGGGTTGGTGATGTCCACTAAAAAGACTTCCTCTGATTCTACGCCCTGATGGCGTTTGAGGATTGTCACAATGACCTTTGTATTTTTGTGCCGACATTGCAATGCTGCTCGTGCTTCCCTATCTGGACGGTCTAAGGAGCTAAATGTTTCTGCCTCTGATGTGGATGCCTTTTTATTTTTGTTTCTGCTAACTGTACAAAATCTAGTTTGTTGGCGGCTACTCTGCTGCTGCTCGGTGGGGCCGCCATCTGTCCCACTCGTGCTTGCTTCCTTCTGATCCTCACACTCGAGGTGAGGCCTATATTGCCAATACCAACTAGACCCGCCTCCCGGCTTATAGGAGATTGACTCCACTGGTCTGGTATCCCTCTCATCTGTTTCTTGCAGGACCATAATTGAAGCCTGGTCCTGGGGTGGTACTGGTGAGTCTGCTGGTGATGCTGTGGCAACCGCTTTGCCCTTCCTTCTGCGGTCATGCGCTACTATATCCTCTTCGAGCATGTCTAGCTGCTCCTGAAATAACAGGTCCAGATCCCCGATATCATCATCTGAATCTGTCTCTTGGACCGAATCTGAGCTGCTGACTGCTCTGACTGCTATCTACTCTGTTGTTCTGGCTGGCTGTAATCTGGACACGAACCCTCTAGGCAAATCCAGGCTGATGTCGCTGATACTGCGTTTGAACTACGGTTCGGATCCATAATGCCTGCACTGATAAAGTTGGATAAATCTCGTGGAATAACAATCCTGGAAGACTTACCCCGGCGCTGCGATCGCTTCTGACTGCCTCGTTCATATCCCAAACCGTCTTTCTCCATCCACTCTTCGACTT
>JAMKQA010009017.1:0-15497 GCA_024699735.1 Posidonia australis | reverse complement strand
CATTCCATGCATTTTAGATTGCATTTGGCATATAGCAAGGCAAGGATGAAAAATCACTCGTTTTTAGATCTTTGATCTTTTATGCAAATACCCTTGCATCAATACTTGTCCCGCGATACGAGTGATACTTCTGAGCATTAGGACACACCCTTACACATCTTGCACCTATATTTTAGACACCACACACATTAGCATGGCATGACATATCACCCTCGAGCGTACAACAAAGGCTGCAAAGTCGACATTTCATAAGCAATAGAGAAACCAATAGAAGACCGATTTATCGGGCGTACGAGGATGCCTAACACCTTCCTCGTACGTAACAGGGATCCTTACCCATATTTCTGGTTTACAAAGACCCTTTCCATTGTTTTTGCATTTTTTTCATGTTTTACATAGTTTTCCTCGTCTTCCATTTGAATAGACTAGGTGGCGACTCCTGTATTTGCATATTATTTTATTTTTACCGTGACTTTGCCGACTTTTGCATATTTTGCCATTCTCGCCGGTATGGTTACAGTAGGCATTGAAAATGCCACTTTACTGTCCGTCATTGGGCGATGAGGAAAATCGTGAAAATCGGAAATATTTGGAAAGCGTCATGCAAAACAGCGAAAACTTAAGAAATCCGAGAAAATCAAATGTGAGAAAATAAACCTCATTCGAGTCCATGTTGGCATTGTCAAGCCTGTTAATGTACGCCTTCGGGCGATGAAAATCCAAATTAAATCAAAAATCATGAAAATCGGAAGAAATATGAAAAAGGATGCGAAAGCTAAGTTTGAAATGCATGCATAATGCAAGAAAACAAGCATGAGAATATATGCATTAAAAAGGGTAACAAAAAGTACAAAATGAAAGTATAGGTGAAATATGTAAATTTCCAAGGACATCTATGCAAAAATTACATGCTCCTGAGTAAAAACTGAGGTTTCCATGGTTAAATCAGCAAAAATGATAAAGAAAACACATTTTATACAATTTTAAGGAAGTTGGGGGTTAAATGTGTAAAACTGTGCATTTTTGGTAAAATCAGGATCCTAGGGTCTTATCTATACTTTTGTCAGCAAAACATGTGTCCTGTGTAATTTTGAAGAAATTCAGGGTTAAATGTGCAAAAAAAAGTGAACTCATGAATGAAAATATGAATTTCCAAGGACTGGTCGACAAATATGCCATAAAAACATGCATTCAGTGTGAATTTCATGAAATTTAGGGTTTAAAATGAAAATTTGTGCACATCAGAGTAAAAACTTGAATCTCCAGGGTTTAGTTTGCAATTGTATCAGAAAATCATTCATTCAGAATAATTTTAATGAAGTTCAGGGTTTTATGTGCAAATTATGGACTTAAAGTGAATAAAAACTAAATCAAAGGGTTTTAAGTCAAAATTTAAAGCTTGAGAAATATTAAAAGAAAATCTTAAGGATCACACTGCAAATTTACAATACAAAACATTATTAAAATAATAAAAAAACTAATGTAGGGGCTGATATGTAAAATAAAAGAACCTAAATGCAAACAGAAGAAAAGAAAAGAAAAGAAGTTTTTTTAAAAACAATCGACAGTCGCTGGCGACTGTATCTCGCTGTTGACGACCATCTGGGAAGCCATCCAAGGCTTCCCCGATGCCTCATTTAGCATCCAAACACGAGGGAAGCAAAAAGGAAGAAAAGGGAGGAGATCCAACGACTCTGATCTGGCATCCTGCGGTTGGAAGCTTCCTCCCACCACCCTCGCCAGCGTTGAGACTTCGACGACGGGCTTGGAGAAGAAAGGGCTACTGGAGGCAGCGACGCGGCGTTTCGAAGCTTCTGGAAGGTCGATGACATGCGAAGGAGTATTTCCCACCATCTGGAAGCAAGAATGGCTGCGTGAGCTCCCCTCCTGATCAAACTCTGTGTCGTCTTCAACGACGGTGACTGCGGAGGAGGATCGAGGCTCGCAGGAGGGCTCTGGAACTTCTGGAGTCCAAGGGGAGAGGAGAGGAAGGTGTCCCGATGATCGGAGGGGAGCTGCAACGCAGGAGGCGCTCGGACGATCTTTACCAAGGGTCGTCTTCTCTGACGACAGCAGGGCTGCGTCCGGTGATCCATTTCCAGCAGCTTCCAGGGAGGTTGCGCGGCTTCCAGAGTGGAGGCGAAGTAAGAGAGGACTTAGACTAACTACTCCACACACACCGAGGCACGAATCACTCAGTGGATTCGTGCCCCCACCTCTTATATCGGGAAAATGGGTCTAGTGACCCATAAAACCCAAATTCCAACCAAGGAAGTTGCCAAGCTCCATTGGAATCACTTTAGGGAGGTTGAGGAGGACTTAGGGAACAAAAATGGAAGAAGATTGAGCTCTGATCGGAGCATATCTGAGCTGGTAGTAGGGGTGGCTGCTTGTGGCCGCCGGAGCTCGTCGGAGACAGTGGCCGGAGCTGGCTTGAGCTCTAAATTGCCTCCTCTTCGAGCTCTCTCACTGATTTGAGCTTCCTCTGGTTGCTCTGGTATGAGTAATTCTCCTTGATTGCTCTCCTCTCAAGCTTTCTCTCCTTTTTTCAAGTTTTTCTTTTTTTTTCAAGCTTTTTTTCTCTTCCTTTCCGCCTCCTTTTTTCTCTTGCAAATGGGGGGTATTTATAGGCTTGTGATGGCTAGGTAGTTTGTTATGGGTTGTTATGGGTAGTTGGAGGTTGTTATGGTGAAATGAGACGTGGTTAGGGTTGTTGTGGTTTGTTATAGGTTGTTGTGGTAGAGTAGGTTTTGGATTAGGGTTTAGACTAGGTTTAAGGTTTTGGATTAGAGTTTGCCAAGTCTAAGGCTTTGGATTAAGGTTTAGGTTAGGTTTAGGGTTTTGGATTAGGATTTGCTAAGTCTAGGGTTTAGGATAGTTTGGGGTTTAGATTTAAGATTCAGCTGCAAACATATAGGGTGTCTACAAATGCCAACTTCAAAAGTTGGTAGATAAAAAAACAAACTTCATTTCGCTTTAGTTTCACAAACTTTTGTGAAAGTCCACTAATATCATTGATATAATGATATGTTACGTCTTCACGAACATCCAAAACATATGTATGAAGTTGTTTATTAAGCTTTCCAATATTTTTAGTAGAGAAATCATTAGAATAAAACTAAACAAGGCATACCAATTTACTTTTGTCAAAAGAGACAAATCCATCATTAAGATCAAGGCAATTTTGAGTTTCTTTCATTGAAATAATCATTCAACTCAAATGAGGGAGGAACAAAGGAGGTGTAGAGGAAGAACCAAGAAAGTGGTCAACAACAATTAGGACTGTCAATGAATTGGGTCAAATTGACTAATCCATTTGACCCAATCAGTTATTTTAGGATTTGGGTTAAGAATTTGAATTTATTAGATTCTAACTTGTTAAACCAAAATCTTAAAGAATCTGAGTGAAACATATCATCTCACCTGTTAACCCATTAATGTTAAACAGTGTTATATATTTTGTATCTTAATTGATTAAATGTCGATCTATTGTTGTTTATAAGCTTATAGATTTTTGAATTTATTAGATGAGTAAGCTTGTAAAGCATTATAATGCATTTTTAAGTAAAGATGATGAAATTCTACATCTTTTATTGTATACAATTGATGAATTTTTAGATATTGTGTTTTTAAATTTTTTTAGATGAACATTTAACCCAATTCAATCCATTTTCTCTAAATGAGTTGAATTGGGTTACAGGTCAAGAGTTGAAAAAATAAGTTATTACTTAACCCATAATCCATTAAGAAGAAACAAGTCGGATAACAGATTGATCTCTAACGTAACCCACCTTGACCTATAACAGCCACAATGGCGATTAGCGGGGGTGATTGGGGGGAAGTGGTTTAGGGAGGGAAAAGGGAGAGGAGAAGGCATGTGTGGTAATGTGGTATGAAGGAGGGGGAGGAGGGGGAAGATGATTAAGTCATGTCCTATATCTCTTAGGTGTTGAGATAATGATATTTCCAAATTTCTAGTGAGACACCTACCATGTGATGCCCACTTGTGGGTCCACCACAATATACAGTGAATTACTAGTGATGAGAGACTTACACAAAGGAAAATGGTACATGTACCCCAATTTTTATTCCAAAATCGACTCTATCGACGTAGCTTATAATGTAACAGTTATATGAAGTAAGCTCTCTCTCTCCTACTGTTATCACTAGTCTTACTATAGTGGAAAGTACAAGACAATTAATACTTCTTCATACTATTATGTAAGAACGGAGTTCTCTTACCTTGATAACCTCCCTCTCTTCCTCCAAAATCATCTATTTCTCCGCTCTCATCCATGAAAGTTCTTTTTATCTAATTTCCTCTTCTTCGTGTGCTACATCTTTTGATTTCTTTGTTTATTATTTCTTTTGATTTTTTCATCTACTACTTCATGTCAAGAAGAGTCTCTTTTGTAACTTTTGTTATTTCATTTATTGTAAGGTTTAGTTACGTAGGAATTCTTTTTGTTTCATTTATTGCAAATAATCAATCTATATTTTTGTTTAAAATACTCAAAGTTTGTTACATTTAATACTAATCCATTTAATAATTGCTTAGTTTTTTCTAGTTTGCTAAGAACTTTTTTTACATGATAGATTAAACAAAACAAGTAAATTAAAGAATATTTTCTGAACAAACGCAAGATCAAGATTTACATATAAGTATTTTAGCAATGTAGTATCTTTCGACACGACAAATTTGGTGAACATGTGAAATATGTCATTCGTCTCCTTCATTTGAATTAATCACCATGACCATTCTATATTACCTAGATGCGTACTTCTATAAGAGGATACAATTTCAAAGTACATCTGATTGTTCAAGATGTAGTCGAGATGCATGTATGTTGTTCAACCCAAAGTCATAATTATATATTAGTCAAAAGCCATCATACAAGCGATTAAGCATGTTTTCCCTCAAGCATAATATCAATTGTGCCTCTGCCGTATAATAAACAGATTTTTTGCTAAGTTTAGAAAATTAGATTCCAATAAGAAATAGATGGGAAAGAAAGTCATGCACAGTGCAATACATGATTCCTTAAGTATGAAGAAATTTGAGGATACATGAGAATAAGTATTAATAAAATACAAATTAAGAAATTTTAAATGGTTAGTGAAGTTGTATCAAGTACGTCAAATGTAGGTTCCTATATTTGTCAAGGATATCTTTTGGATTGGTATGTTTCTTTACTTTATTTTGGTATATTTATCCTTATTACATGTATCTTTTGGATTGGTATGTTTCTTTACTTTATTACGTGTCATAATAGTGTCATTACATTGCCATAGTAGTATCATTATATTATTGTAGTGGTATTATTACAATGTCCTAGTGGTGTCATTACCGGTCACTTTTATATCACCCGGTATAATTACAATACGAAGGAGTGAAAGAATAAATGCGTTATTCGATGGTTACTTAAATTCGAAGACAGTACTGGAAAAATTCGTCTAATAATATAAAGTAACACTTTAGGCTAACTGCAAAAAGGAAGTACAAGTTGAATT
Organism: Posidonia australis; assembly: GCA_024699735.1. Classification (NCBI taxonomy): domain Eukaryota; kingdom Viridiplantae; phylum Streptophyta; class Magnoliopsida; order Alismatales; family Posidoniaceae; genus Posidonia; species Posidonia australis. The sequence continues at coordinate 9,986 of JAMKQA010009017.1, read as the reverse complement.
CAAATGTACTTACAAGAGACCGAATTTACTTACACAATTTGTGTTCCAACAACAACTTAGTGAGACATATACATTTACCATTTTTAAGAAGTGTCAAGAGGAAATTATCAATATCATGTACTAAGAGATTCCACCAACAAGAGAGAATGGCAATCAGTTTAGTCATTTCGTGAGTGAGCTAATGAAGTTAACAGAGTTACCTATCACATTTGAGAAGTTGTACACGGTTGAATGGGAGTAATACAACAATGATCTAAAATGTAACTGTCGATCATTTGAACAAAAAAGGAATACTATTGAAGCATACCATTGCCGTGATGAAGAATATGACGATAGAATGCGTAACTTCTCAGCATTTGCTTGATATATGGAATAAGAACCAAAAGCGATTGTATGTGAAAGAAACTTACATATGTAAGAGATAAATAGATAATACTTTAGGAAGATATGAAGATATCTATCGTAGATGTTCTAAATTTGTTGAGATTAAAGCTATATCGGAGGAGAAATATCTTAAGATTGTTGATCCTACAACAGATACTCTCAGAAAACTACGGTCCTTCGCAGAGCTAGTATATTCATTTCGAGTGACTTTAAATACCACTGTAACCATGTTAGCGACCACTTCATGCGAAGCATAAAAGACCGAACGCATGAAGTTAAGCAAAGTCACGGCAAAAATCGAGGTGAAAAGACAATAATAAAAGACAATAATAAAAGACAAAAAAGATTAGAGTCGCCACCTAATCTATTTAAAATGGAAGACAAGGAAAACTGTATTAAAAAAACAAAAAAAATAATGAAAATAATGCAAACACACATGAGTCGTGCCAAAGGACAGGTTATTGCATACCAAAAAGTTAGGTAATAATCTTTATTACGCACGGGAAAGGTATTAGGCACCTTGTGCGCTTGACTTATCAGTCTTTCGTGGTTTCACGCTTGCTTATATGACTATGTTGGCCTAAAGCTTAGTTCTGTATGCCCAAGGACAATATACAATGTCATGCAAATGGGTGCTTATGTTTAAAGTCAAATGTTTAATGTCATGCAAAAAAAAGGTTGTGGGACATGCCTTACTACTCAACCACGCCACTTAGTCCCTGAACCAAGTGCCGACACAAGGAAATTACGTTGAATGCATTCGATTCACAAGAGAGGGAGTAGCATTCCAGCGTTATGTCATAAAAAGCTAATACTAATAAGGGTGCATTATGCTAAAAATTGCACAAAAATAAGTGTAATGCATCCAGGAGTGAAGATCAAGAGTACAAGAGTCCGAACCACTCAAGGAAAGTACATAAAACAAGACCCAAGCTGGTTGTATGTACATTGTACCAAAGCAGATGCACCAACATGGTGCACCAATAAGATGCTCCAACCTAGTGCATTAATCTAATGTGCCCCAAGTACTCTGCTTCAGACAACAAACTTGATCCTGAATCTAGGCTAAATGTATGCTTTGATTCATACTTGTAGCTATCAGATGAGCTAATCTAGACGCCAAAGAACACATTCATACTAAGAAATCAATTCCATAGCGCCTCTCCCCATCTCCATGGGTTGTTTATGGGTTCCACCGGCTTTAACAGTCGTGGACCTTAATTGTAAACCCCAGGAGGCACTTAGGGCATCCAAGGTGCATGGAGGAAGTTATGGTGAAGTTGTACATGCAAGGAAAATGTTTTGGAATGTAGACATGACCTCGTCCCATCCTCATTAGGTTACACCGACGATCATGTGTCCGTTTGGCCATGTAAAGGCCTATGGACATGAGATATCCGTCTGAGGCAGCTTGGAGGATGGAAGCGAGGGGGAGAATAACATGAAATGGATGAGAATAGGTCACATCCTGTGTTTTGTGGCCAACGTCCTTACACGGGTGGTGAACTCATCGCTAGAAAAGCCAAGCAATGCAATACAAGAATAAAACTAACTGAGCATGATGCATATAGGGAGAAACCAATGATATCCTAATAGGCAAATGCTGATTACGCAGGAGTATCGATAAGTTACGAAGAGTGGATATGAAGTTACCTATGTCGGGGTCGGACGTGTCTCCCGACGATGTTGGCTGGTTGTGCCTCCCCTCCAGATTCTCTAAACATGATGGGACACCGGTGAAGTTTGGAGTTGAGGGCTGGGGTGAATGCTCAGGGGGTTTACTTGTAGGGATGCAAGGCTAGATGGTGGAGTCCTCTCCTCTCCCTTAGTTGTTGTTCTAGTATGGTGAAAGCTATATGTGGGATGCTTAGGAAAGATTCACGAGTGCTCAAGTATCCAGGTAGCTTGTGTTCAAAGTGTGTTGAGGACGAGTGCAAGGTTGCCAAGAAGGAAAAACAAGAGGCTTGTGCTAACTCTTTATAGGAGGTGGAAATGAAGACCCTTCAAATCTCAAAAGCCTTGAAGACTAAGGGACTCACGTAATAGTGGGAGAATACAAATTAGGATGAGGGTACAAGAGTCATCACATGATTGATGGTTACAAGAAGTGGAAAAGTCAGGCAACCAACAGACAATGCTCTAACATGGGACAATGTGCCATGTTAGTGTGCCAACATGGTGCACCACATTAGTGCGCCCACATGGTGCGCCTAGTATAGGTTTAGATTTGGCGTTTGATTAATTAGACCATCAATTAGACTAATGGGCTGGTGTTTAGGGTTTGGCTTATGACTTTAGATAGGTTTTGATGGATTTTTGGTGTTTGGAAATAGTATGAAGTCTGCCACGTCCAAAGTAAGTCCTTTTGAAAGATATTGTGACAAGTTACCTCAAAATCGGAGTATCTACAACCATAAATGAAAATATAGAAACACTTGTCATCAACAATCCTCTTCTTATCAATAGATTAATTCAACCATCCACTAACAAGTGGAAGTCAATAAGGGAAAGGATTATTCCTAAGTATTTTTGAGATACTCAAAAAGAGAAGAAAAAACAAACATAGGTAGAAGATCAATTGAACCATGAATTCTAGCAATAGATACCAATGACCTAAGCAATGGAAAATTTATAGTTTCCCAACTTTGGATTTGCTATTCTAGGAGGTCCTTCCCAACGAGAGCCTTTATTATATAATTGATGATAATTATGCAGGGCATTTAGACATGAATACTGATGTAATTTTACATGATATTATGAACTTGTCATTTAAATTGTTAATGTATTAAGTAAAATAGTATCAAAGTATTGTCAATGTATCAAGTAAAGTAATATGAAAGTACTATCAATGTATTAAGTCAACTACAAATTAAATATTACATCACCGTCAATGTATCAAGTCAAATATTATCAAATTACTATCAATGTATTAAGTAAAATACAGATTAAATATTACAACATTGTCAAAGTATTCGACAAAATAATATTAAACTACTATAAAACTAGTATCAATGTATCAAGTAAAATCATTTGGTAATGTACAAGAGTATCAGAGAAAACTAAGTAGTATTTTTGCTCATGATGAATGCATCTACTGAAGATCTGCATTGCAGATACTCATTCCATTATGGAGATAATCAATCCAATGCAAAATATATGTTATGCAATCGTTGGTTACTGGAATTTACTAATTATAGTTTCGAGCAAAGTTTATCGACCACTCCTTAGAATGCCGGAGTCTCAAATTTATTAGCTAGAATCACTGCTTCGACAATAACAATGTCATTTCGTTGTATACACCGACAGCTTCCTATATATTCAATTTGATTATGTCATCTGTGAAGGCTATTGTAAGATGTCACACGACATTCACAAAGGTCAAATAGTAGTAGATGTTAATGATCCAGTGACAAAATAGACTGGACAATGTAGTCTGCTTGTGAGAGATGATCTATAGTATTACCAAACATTATTTGAGTTTCATCAGTCTACCCTTGGGCTAAAAACTAAGTTACATTAGTGCCTATGAAGATGATATATTAGGCTTATTGACTAAAGTCTTCCTTGTTTTGTAGGAGTTGAATAAAGCAGTTCACGACATAAGAAGTAGAAAAAACACTATGTTGACTATAATTACACGATGAACAAAATTATGTAGACGAGACTATGGTGAGTTCTTACAACCAAATCAATTTAAGTATCATATATAAGAGTGTTCTTAAAGCATGATCTCTTTAAATAATTTGGTTCACTGTATCATAACACAAATTCATATGGATACTTGGGACTAGTCAGCAGTGCTAACACTTGCCTTTCTTTGTTGTTTATGCTAGAAAATATCGTTGCATCTAATCCTTTAAATTTTATCATATGTTTAGGAATTATGAGACCTCTAGTTGGAGAGAATTGTTGTCTTCTACCATCTTCCTCAACGACTTACTTAGGGAAGGAAATGACAGACTTAGACTACAACATGACACCATATTGACAATATTATGATAGGATAATGTTGATAGGAATTGTACATTATAGATTTCTACAATACAAAGAAATTCATACTTGTTTTGCTTTATTTATGTTGTCCAATTGTTGTACTTACTTGGGTATTATAGATAACTCATTTTGACAACTTTCAGAAGATTTTTGATTTCAATAACCTTTACGTGAATCGTTAGGTGCATTCTACTCCTATTCATCCTTTGATACTAAAACACGTCGGATTTCACTATTAAACCTTTCTCCGAGTCTTCATTACCATAGAAGTATTTTCATTATTTTAAATCTATCTCACAGAATATTCATTTTATCTCTTTTAATACATTGAAAAGATTACTGCAGTAAAGCACTCAAATAATCTCCAAATTTGTTGAAATTTTACAAATAACTTCCTTATATCCTAGGCTTCACAATTGAAAAGTTTCAACACTTTGGGGCTTACGACACAACTAATGTTGTGTCTTATGTAAGATGCAATATTTCTAGTGTCTTACGATATTTTGTAAAGATCTTTACAACAAAGTATTCAAATAACCTTCAAATTTGATAAAATTTTATATAAAAGTTTCTCATATCCCAAAGTAAAATCTTAGAAAGTTTGAGTCTTTTTCATTGAACGGACAACATACTGTGTCTAATATAAAATGCACGATATTTTACATTCTATGCTTGACAGTTGTACCTTATATTGTCTTCCACTTTCTTTTTCTAGATTAATTTCAAATTCAAATTATTTCCTTTTACGATGATTCCATGGATTGTGTGATAATCTAATCAAGCTTTATTGCGTTTAATTTACAATTATTAAGGAGAATATTCTAATAGTCAATGTGGTAGACATTTTTCACTTTTGGAGATTGTAAAACGCAACAACCATTGCATTCTACATAGAATGCTGAATTTTATGTGTTTTACACTTCAATTTTGAAAACATTGGTTATAGTTAGACTACATTGCCTTTTGTGAATTCTTTTTATTTCCCAGACCCTCCCACCACTCTATAAATAAAATGGCACCTCCACCTTAAAGAGGATAGGATTTTGGGAAGGGAATTTGGATTGAAATTTGTGGGCCTTGAATTAGAAGAGAATTCTTGGGATCAAATGTCCGAATGTTTTGTCAAGAGAGATTAAGTCCTCACCAAAAGAATGAAATTCTTTCTCCTATTGGTTGATTTTGTAGAGTCTGGCTATGCCACCAACTTTGAAATTTTCATGCATCCATTCCATCATCCAAAAGGGGATTTCTTTTTAGTGATTTTCATTTTGCAGCATTTGTATTTCATAGTCAAATATTTACATTTAGTTACAATTGGAGGGGTAAATCTTAGGTATGAATTTTTCTATTTATTTCATGTTAGTTATGATTTGTTCTATCGATTTATTTACCACACCATATTAATCCAAGTTTAATTTGTAAACTTTAGACAATGCTGGCACTGTTTTAAAGTAGTCGAACCTGTACCATCACAACAACTCTCGCAGGTATTTCAAGGGCCAACAAAAACAAATCAAGAGTGACAATCACACTTAGTTTCCCAAATATGTAGAGCAAACGAACAAAGTCAAAACAAAAAATGGTCGAAGTCGACAACTGCAACCGAGAGTATGAAAAAACCCTTGTCCATTGGTCTCTTCCCTACTATTCGCTTCTTCCTACTTTTTGGCTTCTTGAGAGTTGTTTGTTCTACTAGGGTTGCTTGGGGATGGTCCTGCTATTAGGGTTGTTTGGAGTTGTTGGTCCTACTTTGCTAAGGGTGATTGGGGTTGGTCCTGCGCTGTTAGGGTTGCTTGTGGTTGTTGGTCCTACTATGTTAGGGGTGCTTAAGGTTACTCCAATGTTATTAGAATTGCTTAAGGTTGCTCCCGCCTTTATTGGAGTTGCTTGGGGTTGTTGCCCCTATGTTATTGGGGTTGTTGCTCATGCTTTGTTGGGGTTGGTCCTACATCTACTTGGGATTGTACGACATCTTCAACTGGATTTGGTTGTACCAGTTGCTTCTACTTCTTTTTACTCCTTTCCCATCTCCTTGTCCTCGAATCATGGGAGAGTTGGTTGTGCTGGTTACTCCTGTAGAGATCATTTAGAACTTCTTCAATTATCATATCAGAGGATTGTGCTTTGGTGTTGGTGATTGGGTTCTTCAACTAGATTTTAATGACCTCAACTCTCTTTAGAAACCCTCAGGACCTTTATCTCTTTCATTAAAGTAGCTTTATTTTGCTTGATAGCCCTCGCTTAACTTTAAGATGAGCTATTTTGTCATCATTCTCTTTAAGTTAGGCATCAAATATAGCTTGTTGTTTCTCATTTTACTTTGCTACCCTTGCCTATTGTTCTTGGTGTTGATCTTAGGACGTTCACCATCATCTTCTGATGGCCCTGGTGCTCCATCAGAAGAAGACCAATCATCGTCTTCAAGTAGATGCAACACTGCATCAGGTAACCCATGTTGTTCCTTCGCTTTACTAGTGGGTGTGATTTCAAGGAGTCTTACTTACATACATGGAAAGAAAACATATTACATAAGAATTTTGCACATAAATAACTTATTTAAGTGATTTACTCATTTTACTTACAATAGTCTTAGATAAGTCAGATAATCTCCACTTTGATCGGGAGAAGAGTTTCGACAAATCTACTTACAACTCCATTGATTGATGTGGGATAGAAAATTGAATATATTAGCAGTTTCGATATTATAGTGCACAATGAACCAAGGACATGACATAGCACAGGAGAAATTAATATGATTAATATGATATATCACAACCCAATGACACTACTATAACATCAAATAAGAAGAAAAGTCTAACAATACACAGACACCACTATGACAGTCCAATGACACAATTATGTAACAATGCAATGACAACTCTACAATATCAAATAATAGGAGTAATACTTACCAAAAAAATTGTTGTATAACTATCAATGTAATCGAATATTTTCGTTGAGCTGTAGCTCACGTTTGGTTTCAATTATAATTGGAAGTGGAAGTGTCCATAAATAATTGTTTCCCATGCAAATTCTCTAATTATGGACAAGTCATCTATAAAATGGAAGAGTTTAACAATAATATAGAGCGAACCATTGGGAAATAAGCACAATACAAAAAGAAATAATATTAAAAGCTTGACAACGTTCTTGTTGTCCTTTAGTGTTTATTGCTCCTGTTTTGGATAGATTATTTTATAGCATGTTCTCACACATACTTGACCTTCACAATTTTTGGGCCACAGAAGTGTCGCTCTAAAAGTAAACAAACGTCTATTGAATTGAACTTTACCAAAGAATTAACAATGTGAAACTGACATTTTTTTTTAGCATTATAATATGCCACTAGATTCTGAACGAAAGGGTTGTCCACCTTTAGGAGATCTATATCTAGAAAGTGTTCAAAAGGAATCTTCAAGAAAATATCTCGCAGAACATGTTTAAGTCTATCTAGATATTTCTTTCAACAAAGAAAAGTATAACGAGATGGACGAAATAGTAATTGCATACACAGAAGACAAAGATAATAACATATAATGACAAAAAGATAACAAACTAGTGATAAAAAAAATTGACACACCTTATTATCTTTGACAGCCTTACTTATCTTGTCCATCTGATTTTGTGGAAAGTTACTATACTTAATTTCATATGATTCACTTTTGACAATTTATTGTCCTTTTCTTGTCATTTTGTGTCAAGACAAGGAAACGAGAAAAAGTTTGAGTAGTTGCAAATGAGGAAAAATGAGGAGGAGAAATAGTGGTTGTAGGTGTAAGGAGAAGAAGTCGAAGTAGTAGGTGAACAAGAAGGAAAAAGAAGATTTTAGCGATTTGAAATAAAAATAAAGTAAAAGTATATCGCTTTTTCAACTCTCAAAAGACACACAAAAAATAATTTTCACGTCAACTACAGAATAATTAATGTAGGAGTTCATTTCAAGTGCTCGCTACTGATTAACTCATAATTCATACATATTTTATTTCCATATTTATTTATTTTATAAATAAATAATATTACACAAGGTATTTTGTACAAATTTTGCAGGAATCTACGAAAATAAGAGAGAAAAGAATAATTGTGCCAAAAAAGAAGATATTTGCATGAAAAATTTCAAAGATACGTCAAGAGGTCAAATCCAAGTTATCCGCATTCAAAAAATATAGGAAAGAAGAATTGATCAATGGAAGACCAAGTTAGAAACCGTTCCGGAAAACCCAGACGCCTGGGAGGCGCCCATAAGTAGTTGGACTCAGTCTTTGACTCAGTCTTTGTGCATGGTTGGTTTGCGTTGGGAAATATCTTGTAATCAAATGTAAAAATCATTTTTATTTATCTAGATTTGTCTCTGACATAACCAAGTCCTTGTAAGTCTATAAAAGGACCCCCTATCTATGGATCCAATCTATGTTTTAGACTTTCTTTCTTTTCTTGTATTTTGGGAGATCCTGAAGATCATCAGTGTAATCTCAGGTTCCCTACAATAAAAAGTTTTTTTTATTTAATTATGTCTTCTCTTTCTCCTTCCTCTTTTATTTTAATGATTTATGTTGTCGTGCTTGGCTAATCTTCTAGATCTAAGGTAGAGATGAAGTTTATTTAGATTGAGATATGTGATCATGTTTTCTTCTCTTTCTCTTTGTGCTTCATGCAATGAATATGTGGATTGGATGTATATTATATAAATCATTCATAGAATCTTTAAACTTTAATAGATTAACATTGATTTCATATTTTTAGTCTATCCTTAAGGAAGATTTAATTGAGGGTTGTGTATATAATTTCAATTCCAACATAAATCATTTGATTTGATTTGGTTTGTGTGTTTTTACTTCTAATCTTGATATGCTATGGTGCTTGAGCATCTAGTTTATTCTTGTATGGATATGAATCATTGAATCAAGTTATTTAGATCAAATAAAAGGGAAGGGAATAAACATAATTATCATATCTCTCACTTTTTATCTTAATAATTGATAATAAATCTCTGTTTTTGAACACATTTCTCTATAAGATCGACTCGTATTTACCACGTACTACATAGTACATCGTGCACTTATGATAATTAAATAAGACTCATCAGCCACCTCACAAATCACGTCGGAGCCACCTCGAGAAAGTCAATTTTGAGGTTAAAATTGAAGTCCATATATTATTTTCCTTATTGGAAGCGATATGAAGTTTTTTTTTCAAGTTTTTTTAAGTTCTAGGTTACAAAATGTTTTAATAGTTGTTCACGAATTATGCTCTCAAAATTTCATGGCACCTTATAGAAAATTTTAGTATAAAGTCATAAAAAACAAAACTCCATTGACACTTGTTACATTTTAGAGTTTCAAATGTAAACAATGTCGTTCAAAAACTTGATATAAATTATAACATTCTTTGCAAGTATAACCTTGAAGATGTTCAAAATTGCAAGTGTATACCTAGATTTTCAAATATAGCTAGTATCCTATAAAATTGCATTGTTCACACACTTACCCTTATTGTCATATGATGCAAAAAAAAACTGCATATTTATACATTAAATCATGGTGAAATGATCATTTTACTTTTGATTTTAAAATATACAACTATATTTTGATCTTTTTGTTAGAACTTTTGGT